>APFE030857611.1:21111-51717 GCA_000404065.3 Pinus taeda
AAGAGAGAGAGAGAGAGAGAGAGAGAGAGAGAGAGAGAGAGAGAGAGAGAGAGAATCTCGCAAGTTCCTCCCCTCTTCCTTAGAATATATTGATGAAAGGTGGCTCAATCACTAGCTACAATAGCAACTAACAACCTTGGAGGACTCACTCATATTTGAACTGGTAATTTATGGCCTCCCTAGGGATATCTCAATTGGTACAAGCATATACAACATGTTGCTAAAGAGATGGCCAAATATCACATTTCCAAATTTCGTCATTTTTGTCAAGTTCACTAGTGTTTATTATGGCTAGTAGTTGATTTTCCTTCCATCCAAATGTTTTAGACAAGAACAAGGAGAATCTCATGAAGTCTCATATTTAAAATCCCAAGGGGCGAGAACAACTACTTGTCGTTGATGTTATTGGGTAAGAGCTAGTTTTGTGATAACAACTGTTTAAAGTTGGATCATCTTAAGTGAGGCACACTAGTCTAAGTTGATGAGTTTGCTAGGGACACAATAAATGAATGTGGGAAAGCATCCATTGGGTTTCCTTGCAAGGTTTTCCTTGGAAAACATGTTTGTGTGTGTGTGTGTGTGTGTGTGAGAGAGAGAGAGAGAGAGAGAATTTAATATTAAGGCCACAACCAACACCAATTGGTGTAGGAGACACCTTTGTTTATGGGATAAGGGACTTGCCTTTGTATAGTGATTTGATTGCTAGAGCTTATGGAGATGTATGTACTCTACCTCCATATAGATTTAAAATCGTGACTTCTTAGGAGGAAACACATGTTCTTAACCATTATGCCTACTCAAAATAAATTCAATTTATTTTTTTTCAACCAATATTATATAATGCTAAGAATGAAAAAAACATCCTCTTAACGATTTATTTAGAAGAGTTTTATAATATTTAAACACCTTATAAAAAATTAAATATTTTTATCATATAAAAAAATCATTTTATTTTTCCAATTCTAATTTTTTTATTGAATTTTATTAATATTTTTAAAAATATTTATATATTACCAATTACAAATATTAAACCAACCAATTATATAGCATTTTAAATAAATTTATTTATATTAACATTAATTGATAAATGGAATGTATCAACATGTCTTATACCCTATATTTATATTTACATTTTAATTATAACCATTTTCACAAATATATTAAATAAGTGAGCCACTAGCCACGTTCTGCTTAGCCCTCAATCAAACACCACTGGCATTCCACTCTCCTGAGTTCAAGTAAATATGATTATGCCACTGGAGGAATAACTCATTTCCCTTGATTATGCACCCTTTATGCTCCACTAACTCTGATGAGTCCATAAATTAAGTTCTTCACAAGCAAGGTTGTACTGCTGCCTCACGTTTGGGGGCACTACTCATCCCCCTGATCAAACACCATGTCCGGTGCACTATCCCCCATGTTAATAAATTTAAGCTTGAATGGGACCTTCTACCATAGGAATTAGGGATATTTGTATGCAAAAAGTGTTGAAAGTATTAATAAAAGGAAAGCATGCCCCTAACCCATCATGGTCAACCAAGGGGCACACATAACATAACCTCTTTCCGCCTAGAGTGGCCGCTAAATTTTGATTTGAAGTGTAGGAAGTATATCACGCCCCAATTAGTTTTGATGATGGGTAGCTCAGTGAGTTGAAGCTGGGTTGAAGTTGATGGTTAATTTTTTTTAATATATCAAAGTTAGGTTAAAGTTTTTAATTATTGTAAAGAGAATTAGTATAAATCTAAATTTACTAACCGAGAAGAATCAAATCTTAAAGTTGAAAAAAGATTTGCATGTCAAGAGATTAGTGCTTCAAAAATATGTGATTAAGATAAATCTATAGTGGTAATTTTTAATTCTTTAAATTGTATTTTTAGATATTTTATCATTATTAATATATTTGATATTAAAAATTGAATGAGTTACACATTTTTCTCCAAGTAACTACATTATTTTACTTTAAATTATTTTTTCTTTTTGAACATTAAAATATTTCACTGAGCTAAACATTAATACACATACACACACACATTATACAGCTTGAGTGGGCTTAATGGTTAAGAGCATGTGTTTCCTCATATGCCTTCATAGACTCAGCAGTCAAATCATCGCAAGGAGGTGGGTCCTTTGTCCCACAAACAAAGGGTCTCATACACCAATTTGGCGTGTGGCTTGGCTGTGACCTTAAAATTAGATGATGATAATAATAATAATAATAATATATACATATTTAAGAGAGAGAATTTATACTAAAATATTTAATATGGATATTCAAATAGTTTATTTAAGTTTTATATTGAAATATTTACAAAAGAAATAATATATTTTTTAAATTACATTTTCTCTATAAAATTATATTATTTAAGATAGATGTCTGAAATATTTTATTTATTAAGTTGAACAACGAAAGTGAAATATCAAAAAACCAAATAAGTAAAATATAACAATTCAATTAATTATTTTGTTCTTTTTATTTTTTAATTTTTTATATAATTATTTTTTTTTAACTAATAAAAAAATATTTTATTATTTTTGAGAATATAACCTAATTAGAAATGAACATCGTATTAAATTGTAGAATTGAGGCTTCTGTGATCCATCATAATTATAAAAAGAATTTTGGCGTAATTGTAAAATAAGCCTCCATTCACCCGCACAAAATTAAAAACTTTTTAAGAACATCATTACCTTCCAAAAGAATACACTTATAAATCAAATTTTATTGGCGCGGCAACTTAATTTGTGGACGTAAGCCGGTCACGTGATGTGCATGCATGTCTCGTGAGGTGCCATAATTTGATAACGAATGAAATTGTTGGTTTGTTTTTGTGAAATAATCATCATATTCCTTGTAAGGACATCTTTACTTTTGGCCCCACCTTGACAAATAATTTTTGAATTTTCAAGTGTTTTCATGATTTCAATGAGCAGATTATAAAGTATATTTGACCAATCATTTTGAACTTTTAAGTGTTTTAATGATTTCTATGAGCATGTTACATAGTCTAATCTTAATTCCTAGGGAATGAGCATGTCATCCACACACAAAGGTAGGTAGAATAATTTGTTCAAAGCTAAAGTCCATTGGATTGAGACAACGTAGAGAACAAACAATGTATGAACACATGTGGTTGTCTCAGTGAACTTGTTAAAAAGAAGGAGAGGTCATGTGAGTTATTCAATTTGCTAAAACATTTGGTAAGTAATCTATTTTATACTTGTTTTTTCATGCTAAAAGACATTTAGTACTTCCTTTATATGGGTTGTGTTTCTCGTCTCTGTGCCATAAAACATATGTTGCACTTAGCATATTTGTCTCAATTGTATTAAACAATTTTGCAAAGTTGTAAAATATTATAAATATTTATTAAAATGATAAAAAGGAGGATGGTTTGAAAGTTAGTATCTTATGTGTGAGTTTAGATTTTCAAGGGAGAAAGTATTTAAACATACATGCAAAAATGTTATTTAAAAGTCAAATAGATTTTAATTTCAAAGAATAAGAGAGAGGAATAAATATGTATTTAACTAGTGTTTAATTACAAATTATGAAAAAAAATATAATGAGTTTAAAATTTATTTTTAACTTATTAGAAAATAAATAAACAAACATAAAAGACAACTAAGCCTTAAAAATAGTTAAGGTGTCACAATCCCTCGAGCTTTTCGATGTTTAGATTGATGGTGTGACAATAATTAAGAATGAAGGATTATTATTCAACCAAGGGTAAGGGAGGAAAATCAATAGCTATGCTTCAACTTTATGGTATATTTTACAAGGTATTTATTTGAAACCTATTTCTCTATGTATTTGCTTATCACCTCAAACTCTATGATTCATTAAAATTCTATTTTAAGGTATATTCTCTATAATCTTATAGATTATTACTTTACATGTTTTTAATTCCAAATGTGTTTCCACCACCAAGTTAGTTCACAAATACCATGATTTACACAAAAATCCTAATATCCCACTTTTAAAGTGTAAATTCTTCTAATAAGGTTGTTTTTATCATATAAGCTCATTCTTATCATCATTAATTCTACCAACCAAATTTTCATAGATATCATCATCTGCTCTTGTCCATGTGTGTGTGTGTGTGTTAGATTTTCTTAAGGAAAATTTGAAACTTGTATTCAAAGAAAGAATGGAAATTACATTTCTCTGGGGTTGTTTCACTTTTGGATTCAAAACAAAGTCTAAAAAATAATAGAACCATGTTGTCCAAATCAATTGTCATGAAAAGGAAGGCCAAATTATATTTCTTAATAACAAGCCAAATAACAAACCCATACACTTCTGGATTCAAAACAAAGTCTAAAAAATAATAGAACCATGTTGTCCAAATAAATTGTCATGAAAATGAAGGCCAAATTATATTTCTTGATAACAAGCCAAACCCATACATCCAAAGAGACCTAGAATTTGATGTCTTGTAGGACGTATTTCGTGTTCCAAGTCATATTTGACTCCCATTGAAAAAAATTCCACGTCAAAGTTCACGTGTGTTATACACTTAAGTCATATTTGACTCCCATTGAAAAAATTTCCACCTCAAAGGTCACGTGTGTTATACACTTGTAACCTGTCAAAATGACATTTAATTTCAAATTCAACCGTCAAAATTGATAATACCTCTACAAACAAACTTAATTCCTAGAATTATGAATGGACTAAATGGCTACAAAAGAGAGTTTGTAATGCCTAGAATTATGAATGGATTGAAGAAGAGAGTTCAAACTTAGTGGCGTACGGTTTTGGTTTGGATAGAGAAGAGCAAAGAGATAATTTAATTTTACGATGATTGAAGACTTTATCTATTGAATATTTATAGAACAAAATATATAAACTCATAACTGGTTAATATTTAGACATATTTATTAAATATTTAAACTTAAAATTTATATAAACTCATATATCATTTCATTTTTATTATAAAATATATATATTCTTTTTTTTATAAAAAATTATATGTAATTTTATATTAATTATTTATTTTATATATGAAAATAGTTATAAAGTAAAATTAATTATTAATTTTTCTATATTGAATATCCAAATCACCACCCTCTCATGTCTATTTTTGCTTTCTATATTAGAGAAAATATTATTTAACCTTCATGGATTCTTGCAACATTGTTGTTGTGCTCCCCTATTATTCTCTTATTCACCTTTTCTTTGTTTAAAGCAAATTTTTCAAAATTAGCCTGTCTATATCAGAGAAAAGATTATTTAACCTTCATGGACTCTACAACATTGTTGTTGTGCTCCCCTATTGTTCTCCTATTTACCTTTCCTTTGTTTAAAGCAAAATTTTCACAATTAGCGTGTTTAACATAACCATTTTATTTAGCTTTTCACAAGGCTTCATGTTGAAATAAGCCTTGATTCGTTTAGCTAATTTAGGAAAAAACAAAGTATTCTCAAAAGGATATTAATGAATTTTGAAATGTAAAAAGTAGTTGAAAAAGAGCTTTTGATAAGGGGAGGTTGATATTCATAAATTTGCTTAAAACATGGAGATTAAAATGTGGAGATTAATGAAGGTTGAAATGAAAAAAGTAGTTGAAAGACAGTTTTTTGATAAAGAGAGGTTGACACTCAAAAATTTTCTTAAAACTTAAAATGAGAGGCATGAAAATAAGGTTGAAATGAAAAAAGTAGTTGAAAGAGAATTTTTTGATAGAAGGAAGTTGACACTCACAAATTTGCTTAAAATGTAAAATGAAAGGCATGAAAAATACTAAAACGTCATCAACTCTTCATTTGACCGGTAGCAAGAATTTGCAATTCCTGGCCTGCATCCAAATACTTTTTACATCATGAAGGAAAATATGGTAGAAACTTCTCAATCATTATCAATATAAATCCTTCTAGTAGGAAGGCTAAAAAATAATTTGCAACAACATAATACATAATGTAAAAAAAAATAGCGAACGATGACAAAGTGTCTTATTAAGGCACTCTGTAGTGTAAAGGTCACCAGTTTGAAACTATTTGGGAAAAATCTAGCTATGCTAAGGATTGGTGTGGCCCATATTAGGTGTGATCCCCAAGCGATTTTTACAGCTAAGATGCCCCTGGGTCATAGCTACTCAAGCCATAGGTTAGGCGCGCTAGTCACCTCAACACTCACTTAACCTAGCAAAACAAAAAAAGGTTAAAAAATAGAAAAAAGAATGATTGATCGTAATCTTGTCAATGGTGACACAAAGATATCATCTCAACTTTCTGTAATGTCCCAACATCCTTTTGCAACTCATTTCCCCCCTTTTGAGAGTGAATCCACTTCAACTCCCTATATATGTGCATAGAAGAGATAAATTCAAAAGATGTTTCTATTATACCAAGTTAATATTTCAATTGATTGGGATAGATATCATGAGTTTGGGCATGTCCCTTCAAGGAAGAGTCACAAAAAAAACGAATATGGATTACATTGTTATCTATAGCACTTATGAGCAATGACCTCAATGTCATCAACTCTACGAATTATTTGAACTAGCCCCAAATATAAGCTTAAACTTTACATAATGGGAATCTAATAGGAATATAATGGCTATAACACTGTTAAATTCAAGGGGGGCCTTGTAAAGCCCCATGTTTTTAACTTATTAATTGATAGATCCTTGAAAACACGAGGAACACTTAGTTTGATAGGTACTCTAATGCACGAAATCATAAATCTAACTTGTAAAAAAGCTTTGTAACACTCGTAGAATACCCCTATATTATATTGTACATATTTCTATTAGGTTAGTGAGCTAGTTTATGGGGCTTGAATGCTTGTGTGAATACATGATGTTGGGCATGTGTGCCTATGTTAAGTTCTACGAGGCTAAGTTTCCCGTGAAATTAAGCCTATAGGGCCTAAGGGAATATTTGTAAATCATTTCATGGATACTAAATAAACTATTGTTGCAAATCGAGTTATAAATGAGAAATGGTGGGTGATAGAACTCTACAAGAGAAAAGGTAAATGGGAGGATGGAACCAAGACTAGGTTCCTAGACCATGACATTCCAAAAGGTTACTTAGGCACATAAAGCCTAGGTTAGAGAAGAACAATATAAGTTGAAGTCGCTAAGTGGTGGATAGGGGAGTTTCCCATTTGACCCTTAGATGGTTTCACTCATTCATATAAAAAATTATCCTTCCATTGTTCTGATCATCAAACCATATCTCATTCAACACGTGACATCTACAAGTGATGCTCTTTTTGTCTAAGGAAGAAAGGTGTATATCGAGGAAAATATGGTTGTTTATGAGGTTTTATGTTATATACTTAGAAGTTATAATATGAACTAACCAATCCATGTGACCAAATAATTGGATGTGGAACCCTTGATACAATTCCATGGCCAAAGTTCCTTACTCACTTGAGGTAAGGATGGAGCTTGGAAGGGAAATTTGTGGGTAGAATTACCCAACATAAGGTTGTAGGGCAGCTTGAAAAATTCCAAAGCCATATTTGTATGAGAACTCATGACTATTTTTCACTTGAATCTCAAGAAAAGTAGTGAAACAACTTGATGGACTACAAAGGCAGTGAAAGGGTGCACTATATTGGTTTGTGCAAGGTGGGAATGTGGGACTATGGTTATGGAAGCTACTAAAGTTAGAACTTGGCCTAGTACCTATAAAATGATAACTGCATGTTATAGTTGGCTCTAGGTGAACCTTTATCCTTGTGGTGTTATGGCCCCAGCATAGGGTTGATCCATTTTTCAGAGTTCTAGAGTAGTGTAGTCTTTGGTTGCGAGGAACATCTGAGGTTTGCAGTTAGTTGTTCAATGTTACAAATGATAAATTGTTTCAATTATATGATAACTGCTTTATATTTGCATATTTGTATGATTACATGTTATAAATATCATCTGGGAGTTGAAATGTTGAATGTTGAAGTATGCTTTGTGAATCTATGTTGATGTGTACTCTGTGTGGTTATGTATACTTATAAGGTTGCTATAAGCTTATTAATTTTTATATACCACATAAATTCCAAAAGAGATGGGTTTATGTAAGGCAAGTAAATTATACCTAATTTTTATTGTGTAGGAGAAAGGATGTTTCATAGAGGGAGTAACCCTCTTCGCTAAAATTAGCTTAGAATCACGGGGGCTTCACTCAGTAAATCATTGACATATCACGTGCGTTTGTGGCATACTAAACAAAACCCTCACTTTGACTACATATTTGAAATACCTATAAAAATCACATTATTTGACCCCCTACCAACTTAATACACCTTCCCAATTTAAAAAACCCCTACTTTCACTAGATATTGTAGGTATTCATTTTTGCATTAAAATTTCTTATGCCCCTTTATATTTTTTCATTAACTTTGAGCTCCATCTTTTATACATGCCAATATAAAAACCATTTACCCCCAACATATTATGTCATTTTTCCTAAATATATATCCCCCAATATGAACGCATGTGTTATGGTATTTCCCCCCCAATGAAGCCCATGTGCTTAGAAGGAAGTCTCAATGGAAATAATCTTCACAAAACATCTAACATTAACGAGAAAGAGTTCTCTAATATCAAATGAAACCTTTTATAATGTGTAGTAAGGCCTAATTAGACTTGTACAAATTTTCTAGATGAATATGAATGATATGCATTCATGTGGACTCAGCTAGGTAATAACCTATTGGGGTGATAGGGATTTGAGGATATTTCCTTGGTTAGGAACTTTAAATGGTTTGCAATAATTTCTCAATTAAGTTCAACTATGAAACCTTTCCCATATATGTTGGACAACCTACAAGAACCCTTGGTCTATCATAAAATTATAACTTGTGTATATTTATGCATTATTAAATTTCAAATTGACAAGAGATTATGAGGAATGATACCTTGTGTTTCCTAAATGGGAATGAGCAAGAGGAATCACTTAGCTAGGAAGACTTAATGAGTGTCCTATGGCCTTATTGTGATTTTTAGAAGATGAATGATTAATGGTTTAATTCACGATTTGAAATTCCTTTTTGAAGCTAAGTTATGTTTACACGCTTCAGAATAATTTGGGCAAGTAAACATTTGTTGGAGTCAAAAATTAATCAGTAAGAAGTGAACTTGAAATCCTTCATTAAAGCATGTAATTTTCTAAAATTTAGGATGTGAACCTTTTTTCAAGTCCATCCCTTGGTCACATGGGTCGAGAGGGGATTGAAATCGTTGGTCTAGATGAAGAGGGGATAAAACAGTTAGAGGTATGGTAATGGGGGGATGTCATGTTATCCAAAATAGTGGGCATCCAGAGGAATTAATAAAAGGACTTATGAAAAATTCCTTATGTTTTAGAGTCAGATGGGAAGAACTTTGTTATGCAACTAGATCACGAAAGAGACAAAAAATAAATAAATAAATAAAATCAATTACTTGAAAATTAGCATCTTTGAGGGAGCAACCTCCTTTACCTCACATATATGAAAATTTCTTAGATGATACAAAGGAAAATACCTCCTTGGTATATATAGGAGTCAAAGGGGTCACAATATAATCAGAGCCTACATAACAAAAATCATGTAAGGGCACAACAATAACAATTATGAGCTTCTACAGGGCACAACAATAACAATAATGGGGATACACTAGTATTATAGGGACCTAGCATACCCCTCTCCTTCAGAAAAGGTGTTTTCCTTAACACTTGAGTAATTTTGGATGCTTTTGTATAAATTTTTCATCCTCCCATGTGGAATCTTTAGCGAGTAAATTCTTCTACTTAATGAGATACTCTGATATTGATTGTTTCTGTAGTTGTCGAGTTCTTGTTTCCATAAATACTTCAATATCCAATATGCTTTTTCCTTCTTTATTAAGTTCTGGCAATATTGTTTGAACTGGGAGCTTGTCACTGATAACCTTCTTTAAGCATGAAACATGGAAAAATGGGTGTACTTGAGAAGATGCGGATCGTTCCAATTTGTATGCCATAGTACCAATCTTTTGCAACACTTTGTAAGGACCACAGTACTTGAGTGATAATTTATTATTATTATTAGCTTGCTTGAGGTACATTTGTTTGTATGGTTGTAGCTGTAAAAATACCCAGTTGCTTACCTCAAAAAAAAAAATTCATTGTGATGTTGATATGCCTATTGTTTCATTTGATTATGTGCTAGAGTGAGGTTATCCTTTAAGAGTTGGTGAACTTGTTGTTGATGCTCAATGTGATCTTGCACTTCTTGAACCTTAGAATTTTCTCTTAAAGAGGATGTGATGGACGATGGATGATATCCATAAAGTGCCATAAATGGTGTCATTTTTGTTGTAGTATGGAAGGAAGTGTTATACCACCATTCATTCAGAGGTAACCACTTGACCCAATGTGTTTTTTTATCAGATACCAATAAATGAATATATCCTTTGAAACATTTGTTCACTATCTCAGTTTTCCCATTGGATTGAGAATGATAAGATGAGATATGAGCTAATTGAGTACCAAGACAAGAAAATAATTTCGTCAAAAAATTTCTAGTGAAAATGGGATCTCTGTCACTTACAATAATCTTGGGGTTTCCATGTAGCTTTTGAATTGTTTTCATAAATGTCACTCTTTCCTTTGGACTTGGGTAAACCTGTGATAAAATCCATTGAGACCTCCTCCCAATGTTGACTTGTAATGGCTAAAGGTTGTAACAAACTCGGGGTCTTAATTTTCTCAACTTTATTTTGCTGGAAAACCAAACATTATGCCACAAACTTCTGAATTTCAAATTTTAAGGCCATCCCAAAAAACTTCCTTCTTGACCTTGTGGTAAGTTTTTAAAAATCATGGGTGCCCTCCTAAGGGGGAGGTGTACAATTCAAAAAGAATATTTTGTTTGAGTTGGGAATTCTTACGTAGATATAAGTGATCTTTGTACCATAATGAATCATTTTTCCAGTTAAATGTATCATATGTATTGGTATCTTGTTGCAAGTCTTGAATGAGTGTCCACACCTCTTCATCATTCTTCCATTCCTCCCTTGCTTCAGTTATCCAATCAAGTTGGATAATAGAAATGGCACATAGCAATGCTTCCACATCATCATCCTTTCTTGAGAGTGCATTTGCAACAACATTTTGCTTCTCTTTTTTGTAGATGATTTCAAAGTCATAACCTAACATCTTTGTGACCAATTTTTGTTGCTATTCTGAAGGTAATATTTGTTTCATAAAGTATAAAAGACTATCATGATTTTTTTTTACCTTGAAGTGTCTTCCATTAGGTAAGTTCGTCGTTTCTTTAGTGCATCTAGTATTGCCAACATTTCCTTCTCATAAATAGGTTTTTGTAAATACTTTCCCTTGATTGGATGACTTTAAAAATAAACAGTTCTTCCTGCTTGAGTTAAAACAAGACCAATTCCATTTCCTGAGGCATCACATTCCACAATAAAGGTTTTTGTGAAGTCTAGTGTAGCTAAGACTACTGCTTGCCACATTACCCCTTTAAGATGTTCAAAGGCCCTAGTTTCTTCTAGAGTCCAAGAAAATGCATCTTTCTTCAGTAATGTTGTTAGAGGCACTTTTATTCTCCCATAATCCTTAACAAACTTGCAATAATACCATATCAACCTGATAAATCCTTGAATATGCTTAAGGGTTGTGTGGATTCTCCATTCCTTAATGGCTTTAATTTTGTTAGGGTCTACCTTAACACCCTTATGAGTTACAATATGACCAAAATACTCCACCTCATGTACTCCAAAGAAACAATTGGAGGTTTTTGCATATAATTGTTTCTCCGCCAATAGTTTGAACGCCTTTCCAACATGTTGAATATGATCCTTCCAAGACTTGTTATAGATTAGTATATCATCCAAAAATAATAACACAAATTTTGTAAGGAAGGGTTTGAAAATGGACTTCATCAAACCTTGAAATGTGAAAAGTGCATTAGTAAGGCCAAAAGGCATCACAAAAACTTCATAATGACCTTCATGAGTTTTGAATGTTGTTTTTAGAATTTCTTCATTCTAATTTGATTATATCTAGAATGAAGATCCAACTTGGTGAAGTAAATTTCTCCATGTAATTCATCCAACCATTTATCAATGATAAGAATTGGAAATTTATCTTTAATAGTGAGCTTGTTGAGCTCTCTATAATATAGACACATATGTCATGATCCATCCTTCTTATTCCCCAATGCTACTGGAGCAGAGAAATAACTTTGGCTAGGTTGAATTATACTGGCCTCTAGCATTTCTGCAACCATACATTCAATTTCACTCTTTTGGACATAGAGATATCTGTAAGGCCTGATTTTTGGAGGAAGGCTTCCTAGTATCAAATGAATAGAATAATCATAATCACGAATAGGTGGGAAGCCTTTGGGAGTCTCAAATACCATGGAATGATTATCCAAGGATTTTTATAGATCTAGAGAAATGGATGATTTCAATGTTTGAATCTCTAGTGGTCATAATTGTGAAATTACGCCTCTTTTTTCTTTCTTCAAAATATTTTTCATGCCATTAGAGTTGATTATCTTCCTTGGTTTTATTTTGATACTTCTTAATTCAATTTCCTTTCCTTCCCATAAAAATTTCAAGAAAATTTATTGAAAAATAAAAGCTATCATCCCCAAAGATTGTAGCCATTAGACTCCTAGTACAACATCAGCACCACCCATTGGAATGGAAAGCATTAGACTATTCAACACATATTCCCCCATGGTTAGCTTAATATTATGGCACTTTCTAGAGAAATTTATATTTCCTCCATTTACAATCATCACTTGACACTCTGGTGTTGGATACAGAAAGCAATTCAACTTATTGGCTATCTTACAATGAATAAAATTGTGGGTACTACTTGAATAAATCAACACTAGTACCTTTTTCTTCCTGATATATCTTTCTATCTTGAGAGTTTGAGGAGTGGTAGTTCGTTCCAATGCATTATAATATATGGTCGGATTTATTTCTTCTTCCTCTGGGGTTGGTTCCAGGTGTATATCCTCATCTTTTAATGTTTCTTGTTCCTTTTCTTCCTCCTTTTCACAATCCATGTAAAAAGAAATATTCTCAACACACATATGACCTTTGGTGTATTTGTTATCACAACTGTAATAAATCCATTTTTCTCTTTTTTCCTCTAATTGTTGTGGTGTCAACCTTATAGGTTGTGGAAGGCTGGGAGAAGTAACACTTCCATCTTTATAGTTGTGAGTGGTAGATTTTCTTGTTATCATAATTTTTCTTTCAAATTTTCTTGCCACCTTGAATGCCTACTCCAATGAATCGGGTTCCCAAAGGCGAACTTCATGTTGGATATTATCCTTTAAATTACTATGAAGAAATCAATCCTATGCTCCTTTGGAATATCATATACCATGATATTCATTTCTTAGAAGTCCTCAATGTGCTCTTCCATTGAACCATTTTGTTTGAGATTTATCAATTTACCAAAGAAGGTGTTGTTCTTTGTATCCTCATAATGTGTTATCATTTCCTCCATAAAAATTGATCAAGTAAAAAGTGGTTTACGAGAACAAATCCATCTATACCATACAAACTAATTGGGTTCTAAATATAAAGATACAATGTGTACCTTTTGTGTGTGTTTCACATCACGTGGATCAAAATATTGCTCCATCTATAGTATCCATGTTATAGGATCCTTGCCTTCAAACTTCATCATATCGACATTTGGAATGTATTGGGTCTTAAACCCAACATTGGAGTATCTAAAATCATAATTCATATTCTTTTTTTCATCATCATGTTTTTCATGGATTACTTTGTCACCATTGCGAAGCCTTTCTTGTAGTAACTTTGTTAAATCTTCCTTCAACCCTTCTATCTTGATATTCATAATTGCTTCCATGTCTTCGTTTAATCCATCATTCAAAACTCCAATTTCCCTTTTTATAACATCTATATTAACATTCATCATGGCTTCCAATTCAGTTTTTGTTACTTTTTGCGAGAGAGAAAATTGTTGCACTTGGTCTCATAATTTTGATATATCATGTTGCATTTCTTCCTCTTCTTCATGTGTCATAGTACATATTTTTTGTTGCTAACTAGGAGTATCCATTTTTTTGTTTCGAGGCATTATGGAATCAAAAAATGATATATATTATTCATTATTCCCTTTAAATCTCTTCAAACTGATTTTTCAAACAAAAGTTATACAAAATTTTAAAAGAAAATACACATTTTTTTCTTTCTTTTAGGTGCTCGATCTTGAAACTATTTTATCTTTGTGACTTCGTCTTTCCAAGGTTTGAAATTTTGTCATGTGGTATCCCTTTGAATATTCTTTCCCATGCCACAAGTCATACCAAGATTGGATTCTTCAAGATAAAGTTTTACTCAATCTCCCATGATAACTTGATTATGGATTGGTTCAGTAGAGCGAACTCGTACGAAATATCATGTGTCACTGCTTCAACCTTCAAAACTAAAAATGATACAAGGAAAAATAAATTCCATTCAATCTATTTAAATTTTTATGAAATTCAAATTCGATGACTGTAGAGAAGGTTATGATGGTTTTCCCTAAGTCACATGTTTGAGACTGAATTTTGGAGTATGCAGAAACCCTAACTTCTTCGGATTGTATCTCAAAAACTATAGAAAACCAATATCTAAAATTTCTACATGAATTTTGAGAAGATTTCATCTCCACGTGGTTAAAATTTCATCTTCTGAAGCTTCGTATAAAAAAATGTATAGTGAAAACTCCAAGATCGCTTATTTGAAGCAGTGAAACCCTAGAATCCAAAGCTCCAATACCAAATGCTATGCAACCAAATCACAAAAGAGAATAAAAAATAGATCAACGACTTGAAAATTAGCCTCTTTGAGGGGGAAAACTCCTTTACATCACATAAATGAAAAATTCTTGGATGATACAAATTATAAGTCCTCCTTGGTATATATAGGAGTCTAATGGGTCACAATATAATCAAAGACTACATAACACTAATAATGTAAGGTCACAACAACAACAATAGTGGCCTTCTATTGGACACAACATTAAAAATAAGGGGGCTACACTAGTGTTATGGGATTCAAGAAGCAAGTGAAGCATTAAATAAATCTTCATTTACTTCAATATTACATTGTGCCACCACATAATGAGCGGATTCAGGTGCTTTACCTTTGTCTGTATCATTAATTTTACCTTTTTGTTGGTTTATTTGCTGCTAAATTTTGTCCCATGGTAACTTGCATGTAGAGGCATCATGTGATCCATTTCTTTTGTAGCGTATGCAGTGCAAATATGCCTTTTCTCCTTGAGAGTGTCTGCCCCCCGTACCTCTGAAATATCTTACTCTTCCTCTTCGACCACCTCTTCCTCTAGAAGAATCTTGAGCAAGATTATTTTCTTTATGACCAAGGCACACAACCTCTTCAAGAGATTCAGGGGTTGTCTTCTTTCCAAAATCTTTCTCTCTTTCAACAATTTTTTTCACAAGAGATTCAAAGGTAATATCTTTAAGATTTCCATTTGCTTGCAATGAATCAAGATAATTGGAGTAAGTAGGATAAAGTGCCTTGAGAAAAGCAATAAGAGGAATATCGCAGATGGAGCAGGTCTCAGGTCTGGCAATGGAGCGTTGTTATACCAACGTGGAAATAGTAGCAAAAGCTGAAGTGTTACTGAGATTATGAGGCAGAGGGCAGACCCAGATTACTGAAAAATGGCAGAAGGGAGTTACAATGGCAGTTAAAAGCCAAAAAAGGTGCTAGCTCTAATACCATGTCAAACCAGGTAGTAACTCCTCAAAGACAATTCGTTGATTTCATTTAGGTTGGTGTTTATTATATACATGAGGGAGATACTATTCATTTCATCTCTCGGTGACTATTCATAGTCTCTATTATTTATTTACATCGTTTTCAGTTATTCACCCAATCCTGATGATTAGGTGTCAACACATTCCTAATGTAGCACTTAAATATCTTTTTCATATTTGGATGTATGCATTGGGCCTAAAATTTGGCAAATGACCACTTTTTCCATTAGACACTAGAGTCTTTCCATGTTGATAGGAAAAATTCGAATAGTAAAAGGTATAAAATCTATTAATTGACTTTACCATCAGATGGTGGAGTTTTTCCCCATCAACAAACAAAATATATGTGGATCCAAAAGATCTAAAATCCATCAATTTCAATTTTTTAACAAGCATTGAAATATTTCTACATCTGATCTGGTTTAGAATATTAGTTTGCAGTGCTAAGATCTTCCTTATATTATAAACCAAATGCTTTCATTCTGCTTAAGGATTCATCAATTTTTGCAAGTGAAATGAAGAGTTTTTATGTTAATTTTATGAGAAATTTAACATAAACCAGAAACTGAATAGCAGCATAAACATGTAGATAACATCATCAAAAACACATTAAAAGAATCACATGATAAAGGAGTTCACCCCACCTGGGCTACGTCTCCTTGGTCCAGCTTCCAATGGCTTGGGGCTCTCTATTATTCTCAAAAGTGTAAAAATATGTTTTTACAATGCTCAAATGCTTCTGAAACCTGCTCCAATCAGTCCAGAATCCTTAAAAATGACTATCTAGCCTCTTTTTGCAATCAATTTGGTGGAACACTAAAGACGTTATGACTTTCCCTTGTTTTCCCACTATTTGTTCCACAAATTGCTCCACATCTGACAAGAACCCACATTTTCGCTCCAAAAATCCACTAACTAGGCGAGAATTGCGTTGCGCAATGGGCCATAATCCATCAACACCGACTGTCCATTGCAAATCTCAAGTGGTGGAGGCACGCAGTCTTATGGACTTGAACTAGGCGAGTGATATGCGATTGCGATATGGCGGACTTGCCGAGACTATTAATCATAACATATAGTTTATCGCATCTGAGAACCCAATTTCATATCACAATCGGCACTTTCCATCGGCGGATACCAAAACCCATACAACTGTAGACCTGCCGAGATTATCAAACCTAGTCCATAAAATATCAAGTCCAGAGCCCCATCACAAATCGCAATCAGCCCTTTCCCTCGGCAGATATCAAGGTCCATACAACTGCAAAATCAGCAGAACCGTTGGGCTATGAAATATAGTGTATGACATATCGCGTCGAGGGACATTTCGCAATCGGCGAAGTATAGGGGTATTGTATATGCGGGACTTTGCACTATTTCTATTTGCAATTGCAATATCGCATTGAAACTTGGTACCTTTCGGGGGCTAATTTTGTAACACCTCCCTTCGCCGATGTGTGATTTCAAATTGCAGGGACCAATGGAGGCCTGCCACTTGACACCTCTCAATTCACTAATGGAACCTGCCATGTGATCCAATCCAGCCATGTGACCAAGTCAAACTTGAACATTGATTTGCTCTAACTTCTGCATATGAGCTCGGATTTGAGTGTCATTCACACCTTTGGAATTAGAATGATGAGCTCTTTGATCTAAAGCTAAGTTTATCAAGATTCTGACACTTTCATTTTTTAGCCTAATTTTGAGCACCTGATCACTCCTCCCCACTAGAATCCTTTTGGACCCCAGAAGGATCACTTTCAATTGTTCAGCAGTCAAGGGTACAATTCCCTCATCTTTCCAACCTCTATCCATTTGGATTTTGAAGGAATTGTACCTTTGAGCTCCACTCGAAGATAATCAATACTTCCCCTTTTTGTTTTCCTTGTTCTTTTGTCAAGTATAGTGTCTTGCTGAGGCACATCAGGAAATTTTGGAGAAAAGTCTTCAATAGATGGAATTTGAACATTCTCTCCTTGATCTTCAATCAAAGGAGGCTCATACAACCTTAAATTCTCAACATTAACAACATCATAAATTTGCATATATGAAGGCATTGTTACCAATCTTTTCTAAAATTCTGAACGGATCATATCTAATTGGTTTTAGTTTTTTACCTTTTCCTTGAAGCCTCTCTTTGTTAATGTGAAGCCAAACTTCATCACCAACTTGGAACTTGTGATCTTGACGATGCTTGTCATGCTTTTCTTTCTACTTGCCTTAGATTTTATCAAGTTGTTCTTGAACCTTTTGGTGTACTAATTGTATTTGTTCAATGAACTTTCTTGCTTTGTCTATGTCGCTATGACCTTCAATAGCAACATCTTTGCCAAAAATAAAATCCAAAGGATATTTAGGCAAGTATACCATGCATACCTCAAATGGCGAAGTTTGAGTGGAAGACTGCTTGGATCGGTTGTAAGCATGTTGAATATAATGCAATTGTTCATCCCGCAGCTTAGGATGCTTGCTGCAATACCCACGCAGAAGATGTATCAATGTTCTGTTCACTACCTCTATTTGACCATCTATTTGTGGATGAAAGGTTGTACTCTTTTTCAGTTTGGTGTCCATGAATCCCCACAAGTATGACCAAAAATTCCCCACAAAGAGAGAATCTCGATCACTAACAATGGATGTAAGAAATCCAAAATGCACCCAAACATTCTGAAAGAATAATTGAGCATCTTGTTCAGCTGTAAATTTCTTTTTACATGGCAACAAAATAAAAAAATTGTTGAACCTATCCACAACTACATAAAAATAATCATGACCTATTTTTGACAATGGAAAACCTCCTACAAAATCCATAGAAACACTCTCCCATGGTGGTGAAGGAACCATAAGTGGTGTGTACAATCCTAACTTCCTATTACTAGGCTTACTGATTGAACATAATTAACATCCCTTAATGAAATGAGACACACTTTCAAGAATACGAGGCCAATAACAATACCTATATAGATGTGTCGTTGTCTTTCTTACACCGAAATGAACAGCAAAAAGAGAAGTGTGTGCCTCTCTTACGATGTTAACTCTTTCTCCTTGCAAAATACAAAGCTTACCAAGATGGTACAACAAGTTATCATGCAAATGATAATCCAATTCATCTACTTGGTTACCTTGACTCAATCTTGCATAAACATCTTGAAGGTCATTATCTAATGCATATCTCTCAATACAACTTTCATGTAAAATAGAATTATGCTTGAGTAAAGCAGTTGCGCTAAGAATCGGACTAGAAAGCATATCAACAACTTTATTGTAAATACCTTGCTTATACTTGATTACCAAGTGGAAGTTTTGAAGGAAACCCATCCATCAGAAGTGCCTTGATTGCTGCAACTTAGATTAAGATTACAAGTATTGCAATGGTTTATGATCAGTGTGAATGATTGTTTCCTTACCCATCAAGTAGTGTTTCCATTTTTTCACACTTTGTAGCAATGCATACAATTCCTTGTCATGTGTAGGATAGTTAATCACTTCACCATTAAAAGTTTCCGAATGAAAACAGATAGGCTTACCATACTGCATGAGGATTGCACCCATAGTGTAGTCACTTGCATCAATCTGAATCTCAAACATCTGACTCAAGTCTAGAAGTGCGAGTACAGGAGTTGTACTGATCTTTTCCTTCAAAGAATTAAAGGCCTTTTGATGTTTGCATCCCCATTGAAAAACCTTTTTCACACTGGTCAACGCATGTAAAGGAGTTGCTATAAGAGAAATATTAGAAATGAACTTCCTCCAATATTAGGTTGCTCCCAAAAAACTTCTTACCTCCATAATTGTCTTGGGCATTGGCTAATTCACAATGACATCAAACTTGAAGGGATCTATTTTCAACTCACCTCCTCCAACAATATGACCCAAGTAAACTAAAGAAGTCTTTCCAAACTCGCACTTTGACATCTTAAGATACAACTGTTATTTTTTCAAGACATCAAGTACTTTTCATACATGCATGACATGTTCATCACGGGATTTACTGAAAATTAAGATTTCATCTAATTATACTATGACAAATTCATCAAGAAATGGCCTCAACACATCTTTCATCACATGCATGAATGTAGCAAGAGCATTACATAAACCAAATAGGATAACTAGCCATTCAAACAAACCCCGTTTTGTTTTTAATGTTGTCTTCCAAAAGTCTCCTTCAACTATTCTAATTTAATGGTAGCCACTTCTTAAGTCCAGCTTAGTAAAATATTTTGCATCTTTCAATTTATCTAGTAAATAATTTATTCTAGGCAGTGGGTAATGGTTCTTTATCATAATTTTGTTCAATACATGAAAATCCACATATATGTGATATGTTCCATCCTTACTTAGCACCAAGACAATAGGTGAACCACAAGGCGAGGAAGATGGTCTGGTGATTCCTTTATTCAAAAACTCTTGGATTTGCATCTTAATTTATGTACTTTCCATCACTGACATCCTATACATGCCAATGTTAGGAAGAGGACAATCTTGTTGCAACTGTATCTCGTGTTGGATTCCTCTCTTGGGAGGTAATCCCTTTGGTTCCTGAAACATTTCATCATATTGGTTAACTACGTCAGCCAATTCAGATTTCAAATTTGAATCACAACCTTTAAAAGCTTCATTATCAAAATTAATTTTAGGTCTAATCATAAGAAGCATGAAATTCTTGCTCGAATTCATCAGTCATTTCATCTACCCTGCATTAACAAGCGAAAGATTTGTTTTCTTGTTGTGAGCTCTCATAATATATCCTACTCCATTTTTTAATAAATGATATTTATTTTCATGTTGATGGAAGATAGCTTTTATTTCATTAAGGTAAGGGTCGCCAAAAACCATGCCACATATATCTAATGGCACAATGTCAAGCTCCACTTCATATATGAAATTTGCAATAATAGCGAATCTCAATTTACACTTTCTAGTAACCTACAATTGTGCATTGTCACATACCCATCCGAATGGATACGATTTATGATGTGGAACAATTTCCAGATTAAAATTCTTCACAATGTTTTCAGAGATAAGATTAGCTTGAGAGCCACTATCGAACAACGTATCATTCTTGTTATGTTTTGAGATCACCCTTATGTGAAACAGTTCTATTCTCCTCTTTTCATTTGGAGTTTCATTTTGTGAGTCTGAAGAACTAATGCTGGAAATGGATTCTTTTCCTTTTAACCCCATGGCTATGATTTTAGTTTCATCACTTGAATTGGATCCCAAATCCTGTTGAGTGGTTGCAGTTGTCTTATGTTTTCCCTTGTTGTTGATTCTTTTTGGTTTCATTTTTGGATGAAGCTTCCAATGGCGAGCTTCATGATGACCCTCTCTAGAAGAGTGTTTGCATGTAATTTTCTCTCCTTCTTTTTTGATAGACACATTTTTATTTTCCTTCCCTTTGAAAGCCTTTTCTTTTCCCTTACTCTTAAATGGATTTTTACTAGTGTTTTTCCCTCTTGCCTCAAGATGAGTGGCTTGCACACACACATCATCTAGATTATTGGGATTAAACATTAAACTAGTATGCCTAAGGTAACTGTGTAAACCCCCTATTTACTTCATCAAAGAGTCCTGTGACTGTAAATCTACACCTAACATCAGAGACCTTTTTCTGAATTCTTGGGTGTAATATTGCACATTTTGACCTTTTAGTTGTCTAAAGTTCTGCCAATACATGATGGCTTTCTGCATATAAGCTAGAGGGTAGAATTGTCTTTTTATTGCAACAATGAAATCGTTCTAAGAAATAGAGATCTTATCGTGTTTTTTTATCTCCTCTTTGGTTTTTTATTCCCACCATACAAGTGTTGCACCCTCCATTCTCAAGGAAGCTAATTGAATCTTTATGTCATCCTCTTGAAGGTTTTGAATCCTACAATATACCTCCAACTGATGATTCCAATTATCAAGCTTCTCTGCATTCACTTCACGATTATACATGGGCAACTCAAATTCAACATCAAGTTTTAAAAAATGTTATTTACCAGTTCCTCTTGAAGAATGATGATGAGTATGAGTAAGGGTTGTATTAGTGGAAGAATGTGAAGATGCTTGTGAAGAAGAAGATGAAGAAGATGGTGGAGAGGGTGGAGGTTTGTCTCCATTCCCATTAGCTCCTCCTAAAGAGCCTTCTCCTTTGGGAGGTTTGGAACTTTCTCCTTGCAACCTTCTATTCCTCTCTTCATAGAGTATCCTCACCATCTTTGTCATATCAAAGAAAGAATTTTTGAAGGTATTCTCATCTTCTATCATGTTTGTAGGTTCTCCTTCATGAGACATGATCTCTGGAGTATCAACTACAACTTGAGGTTGAACTGGTGTTGGAGATTGTGGCAACCTTGCTCTTCTTCCCCTTGACCCAACTTCAGGGCCTCCAACCAGCTTTCCTTCACATCCTTTGAGTTTTAGCCTTGTAAGCATGCCATAAACTTGCAAACAATTAAATCCTTCTTTCACAAAGAAAAACCTAGTGCTATGATACCAAATCGATCTGATTTAGAATATTAGTTTGCAGTGTTAAGTTCTTCCTTGGATTATAAACGAAATGCTTTCATTGTTCTTAAGGATTCATCAATTTTTGCAAGTGAAATGAAGAGTTTTTATGTTAATTTTATGAGAAATTTATCTTAAACCAAAAACTAAACAACATCATAAACATGTACAGAACATCATCAAAAACACATTACAACAAGCACATGATAAAGGAGCTCACCCCTCCTGGGCTATGTCTCCTTGGTCTAGATTCCAATGGCTTGGGCCTCTCAATTATTCTCAAAAGTGTAAAAATATGTGTTTACAATGCTCAAATGATTCTGAAACCTGCTCCAATCAATCCAGAATCCTCAAAAATGGCTATCTAGCCTCTTTTTGCAACCGGTTTGGTGGAAAATTGGAGAAGCTATGACTTTCCCTTTTTCCCCACTATTCATTCCACAAATTGCTCCACATCCAATAGGAACCCACAATTTCGCTCCAAAAATCTACTAACCGAGGGAGAATTTCGCTGCGTGGAGGGCCATAAACTGTTGGCACCAACTATCCATCGCAAATCGCAATCGGTGGAGTCTCGTGGTCTTATGGACAATGAACTAGGTGGGCGATATGTGATTGTGATACGGCAGACCCGCCGGGAGTATTAATCATAACATATATATTATCGCATCCCGGAACCGAATCACATATCGCAATTGGAACTTTCCATCGGTGGATAAAAAAACCCATACAATTGCGAACCCGTCGGATTAACAAACCTAGTCCATAAAATATCAGGTCCAGAGCCTCATCGCAAACCGCAATCGGTGCTTTCCCTTGGCGGATATCAAAGTCCATATAACTGCGATATCAGCAAACCCATCGGGTTATGAAATATAGTGTATAACATATCGTGTCTAGGGAATTTTCGCAATCGGGGGAGTACCAAGGTCTTGTATATGCAGGACTTTGCACCATTTCTATTTGTGATTGTGATATCGCATCATAGCCTAGTCCCTGTTGGGGGTCGATTCTATAACACCTCCCTTCCCCGATGTGCGATTGCAAAATGCAAGGACCAATGGAGGCCTACCACTTGGCACCTCTTGATTCCCTGATGGAACATTCCATGTGATCCAATCCTCCCATGTGACCAAGTCAAACCTGAACTTTGACTTCCTCTAACTTCTACAAATGAGCTCAGATTTGAGTGTCGTTTGCACCGGTGGAATCAGAATGATGAGCTCTTCGATCTGAAGCTAAGTTTATCAACATTCTGACACTTTGATTTTTGATCCTAATTTTGAGCACTTGATGAACATCATATGACATAATTTGGATGTCCATTAGATTTATATTTTGGTAGTTGCCCCTCTCTTATTAGTATTTCCCATTGATTGACATAATCTAGATCTCAAGGTCCATAAATCATGAACTTTCGAAAAATGTACCTTTTAAAAAAAACTCAAATCTAAATGCCAGTGGGGTAGATAGATTTGGAATTTGTTAGTTTTAATTTCAATCAAGTTTCCATGTTTTCCAACATAATATAAATGTATAATCCATTGGTCTGAAACTTTTTGAAAATGCACCTTTTGGAAAAACTCAAATACAGATGTTAGTGAAGCAAACAACTTGGTGATAGATCTATGGAACATGCAATGGCATCCAACATGGTCGTTGATGTATCATTAGTGACATTGTAGTATGGACAAGGTTGAATCATGTGGCATGTTTTCATGGTGTGTCAATGTGGCACAAGTTTTACAAAAGAGTTGATGTGGCAACCGATGTGGCACCTTCATGGTGAAGGATTATGTGGCCAGACATAAAGGCTATAGGAAAAATGTGTGGATATAATGATAAGGATGGCATGGAAATGATGATGTGGAATCTAAGATCTTAAAATCCAACTTTTATTAAAAATGGGAATTTTTTAGAAATCCAGGATCTAGATGTCAACTATTGACGGAGATTGGGGCGAGATAGGATCTAGAATTTTTGTTAGAATTTTCCAGTCATTTGATATAAATTTGAATTTATAATCCATTCACCCATAATGTTTTGAAATTATACCTTTTGGAAAATCTTGGATCTGGATATAACCCAATGACTAATGTGCCTATCCTACAAAGGTGGCACAATACATCAGTAACATGTAGGAAATTTTTCACCATGTCTTGGCCACATGACAAAGTGATGTGACATAGTATGGTGGTGACATGTGGCAAGATTTCCATGTGTCATCTAAGGGTCATAACTTGGTTCTCAGAGCTTACAAGGAACTAAAATTTATATTATTGAAAATATCTCGATGAAAAAAAGATGAAGGTGACTTCAAAAATGAGGTTTGAGATAGTTGTGCGAAGAGATAATTTTTGATACCCAACCTACATAAAGTCACCTTTGGAGTTGAGGATGTTACGAAGTTGAAAAGTGCGAGTGAATTTGTCTTAAAATTTTTGATATTTCCTATGTAGTTGAATTCCCCAGATGGTGAAGTGTGATAGTGCTCTATTTTCTCTCATTTTTTCTACATACCATTTCCTTAAAAATTCATCAATAGTCTCCTCTTTCCATACATTTAAATAACATGTGGGTTATTTAGACTCCTTCAAAAATTATTATGCATAAGGACATTTAATCAATAAGTGGGAAAACATTTCATCGGCCATGTTACATAGCATAGAAGTCCCAAGACCTTGTTTATTCCATGCCTATAAGACCTAGCAAGTCAAACTCCTATTTGTTAGTGCTAATTAGAGGAAGATTCAATATTTTTAGGGTGCCCTGAGCTTATAAACATAAATCCACCAATAAGATGGATCTTGGTTCCTAGATTCAATCATTGATTTATACCCAATATCAATTATATACTCTCCTTTAGCCTTATATTTTCCTCGTGCAAGAGACTATGCTTCATCTTTAAGCCCTATATGACAACTTTTTAAATATTCAATATACATAATCTATAGAGCTTCATTCTCACCTTCTACTCCAAATGATTGAGTGGTTTCTCCAATATTGACTCCAAATATTAGCAAAATGAGGGTCCCCCACATGATTGAAGTAAATATACCCATCTGATCTAAAACTAGAGGATAACTTCTCTTCTCAAAAATTGACCACCCTTTGATGCTTTGCAAGTAAACAAAATGGGTCTTTAAAAGGTAACAAGTTTCAAAATCTATTCAAGGTGGTGAGTTAGTTTTCACATGAACTTTTAAAAAGGAACACATTCACATGAAACTCAAAATGAAAAACATGAAGAGTATAAACCAACATTTATTGACGAATTTCACCCCTCCTGGGCTATGTCTCTAGGCTTTCTCCAACAGCTAGACCACTCTATTGATTTCAGTGGTAAAAGAGTACATGAAAATTCTTGACAACTTAGTGGTTTGTTTCTCCAACAAGGAAACATTCTCCTACAAAGAATTCTCACTCCCAAAATATGACCCCTACAACAAAATCATGAAAAGGTCAACATGAAAAGGATTAACACATCAGGTCCTTGTACACCACCTGAAATCCAATAACAAAATGTAAAACAACTCCACATTGAAGTACTGAAAAGAGCTTCTCTCAAAAACACATAATGAGAAAAGACAAAGAAGGGATACACTACAGAAGTATCTACTTATGCAGATGAAATACGAAGGTTTTAAAACCCCTACAAGGTTCTCTACATGATAAAAATGCCTTCAAAACTACTTCAAACCTTTGGTTTCCTTTGGCACTAAAAGTCTCAATCCTATAAAAAAAATCCTTCTAAAAGTGATCAAACTAGAAAATTGAGGCTTCCAATGAGTTCTAAACATTAAAAAACCCCCATCTAGGCTCTTATTGAGCTCAAAAAGGTTCAAAATTGAGCAAGTTATGCTTCTCCAAGCCAAGCTCTATTATTTGTCCCAAAATTTGGCCAAAACCTGCAAATAGTGTGACATTTTCGCCCTTTAAACAGTTCAGAAAGCTGCGATTTCGCCCACAAAAGGTGCATTTTTTCTCCTGATTAAAATTCGCAATAACTCCTATGAGCAATAATAGGGCCACATGGCACCCATACAGTCAGGGGTTGGGGCCAACATTCCACCCCCACCAATGTTGGCTCCATTTCCTTCGGGATAAGGTCATATGGAGCGATGATGTGGCTGGGGGTCGAGGCCAACTGCCCTCCCTCGACAGGCTAGCCCCTGAAATTTTTCCTTCGGTTACGCACCTAAATTTTGACCTGGTGTCAGGCCTTAAATGTCACTCTATCGGACTTGGCTCCATGTCGGTCCTGTGGCACCCATAGCACCAAGGGCTGGGGTTGAATCCTTGCCCTCACTCAAGTAGCACCTCACATATCATTGGTGGTCGTGTGGACTAGTTTGTGAACATGGGTTGAGGGTGTTCCCCTCCCCCACTCCACTAACTCTCATCGGAGGTCATGTGTTCTATGCGATGACCAGGGGCCAGGGCTAACGCCTAACCCCACTACCCAATGCAGAAATAGTTCAAATTTAAATATAACATGAGGACTATATCAGTTAAGAATTGAAGCATGGGTGTGCTGGTAAGGCATGGAGTTTGTATGCGATATGTCATGCAATCGAATCTTGCCCGGGTCTTCAGTCCCATAAACAAAATTTTAACCGATGTGGAGGTGCCATGTGGCAGTCTCTGATTGGGCCACGTGGAAGCCTCCTATTGGACCACCTAAAACACCATGAACTAATCAAATAATGCCAAAAACAACTATATGGAGTCAACACATGGCGATTTTTTATTGGCCCTCCATACACCCAGTTTTCATGTTGACATTAGCGGTACGGACTGTTCAGTCAACCCACCTGTAATTTTTTTAGTTGTTGATCCAAAACTTCAAAAAACCATAATGTTGGCATACGATGTCGGATTGAGGAAATTTAAGCAACATTGGAATCAGGCCGAAAAACACTATGATATGATGCCTATTTTGGAATACTCTAGGAACTTTCATTTTTTAGCCTAATTTTGATCGTTATCATACCTCCCCACTAGGAACTTTTGGACTCCAAAATTTTATCTTCTCCTAGAAAATAAATCAGGAAAAATATCATAAAATTTCTTGGTATCATTCCTTTCTGTTATGTTTCAATTGGTGCCTTAAATCTCCAATCAAGGTACTCCACCTTGCCTCTATTTGAAGTTCTTATCTTCTTGTCAAGAATCGAGTCACAATTCTTCTAAACATGTAGGAAGAAAAACTTCGATGAATGGAATATGAACATTCTATCCAAACCATATTTCTAGGCTAAAAAAAAATCATCATGAAGTCCCTTTTTGTTGAAGACAAACTTGATCTTCCATCTTGGAAAGCAGAAGCAACTCAATGCTTGCCATGCACTGATTCATACTTTTCTTTATTGTCCTCAAACTGTACTTTCACTCTTAGGTACACTGGCTACATTTATTCAATTACATACTTGGCTTTGTCCACATAAACATGGTCATCTTCTTCACAATCTTTATCAAAGATTACATTCACAAACAAACTCAACATTGAAACACTTGTATCAGTGACTGCATGACACAATTGTAGACATATTGGATGGCATACAAATGCTCATCCCAAAAAGTCCTCAAACAAATGGACTCATCATCAAGCCAAAACAACATGACATGTCAATGAAAACACACTTGTTGCAAACAAGTGATTTTAAATGTCTTCACTTTACAAGGTACCCAAACATGAATGTACAACAAGTATTTACAATTTTACAAAGAAAGAAAACTATACATAACAATCTACTCATTCTTTTCCTATCCAAGGCTTATGGGTTCTCTTTCTGCACCCACTTTGCTTTGAATTTTGCTTCGGGAAATACACCAGTTTCCTCTTTTCCACATGTTGCTTTCCTTGCAATGGATCGCATGACCTTGTTATCCTTCTTGGAATGAAGTTTCAAATGAAGTTTCCAACATCTTTCAATATGGTGCCCATTCATGTTACAATGGGTACAAAAGTATTCTTTATTTCCCATCGACAAGGAATTCGTCACACTTGAGAGAGGTTCCTTATGCTTTATTCCAAGGATTTGGTCCCTCCTTTTGACCATCGCCTTACGTTGCTCACAATCGGCCACACAATGGTCAGTTGCATCACAAAATGTGTAAAGAAACATGTCCCATAAATAATCAAAATCGCCAACATTTTTAAAATTCCCATGACACTTATAACTGTACTTTGGGCTGTGACTTTGACGATGAGGGTTGGAATTTGCATGTCCATTGAAACATTCATCTCTCCTTGGAGACAAATTGCCATCATCACTACCATCAAGGTGTGACATATCATCACTTGATGATTTCTTTGCCTCGAAATGTTTAGAGAACTCTCCAAACTCTCCATGACCATAACCCAATCCTTCATATCGTGGTCGCTCCTTCACCTCAATAGGATTATTGATACCTTGTCCATTGATTTTGAGACCTCCTCCTTCATAACCCATCTGAGTTAACAGCTTCATACAAATAACTTTAGTATGCTTTTCAAAGGCTACAAAGGATGTGTTATCAACATAAGATGAAGGATTAGAACTAGATATGCTAATTACCTCCTTGGATTTGTTTCAGATGTTGATGATGAAGTAGATGATGACTCAAGCCACCCACTTTTACCAACAGGAACATAAGCATAATATTTTAGATGCTAACAAAACTCACAAGAATCATTCTCAACATAGGGTCCATATCATGTGTTTGGACAATGCCCACAAATTGGCTTCATCTTGGAGGGATTCTTTGTTTCTTCTAGAATGGAACTCTCACCAACCTGTTCCTCCAACACATGTTGCAATTGAAGGCAAATTTTCCTCTTCTCCTCCTTGGAAACTTCAAGAAATCTCCTCATCTCAACATTCTCCATTCAAAGAGACAAATTAATCTCCACTAACTCTTGGAGTCTTTCATGCTTCAGCTTCTTGCCCATACCTGCAACTTGGTCAAAACCAGCTCTGAAACCACCTAATTTGAAATTGGAGGGGAACTTCTCCTCTCAAAAACTAACTATCCTCTTACGCATTGCAACTAAACAAAATGGGTCTTTAAAAGGTAACAAATTTTAAAATATCTTCATGGTGGTGAGCTAGTTTTCACATGAACTTCTAAAAAGCAACACATTCACATGCAACTCAAAATGGAAAAGATGAATATTAGAAACCAACATTTGATGACAGAGTTCACCCCTCCTAGGCTACGTCATTGGGCCTGCTCCAATAGCTAGACCGCTCTATTGATTTCAGTGGTAAAAGAGTACATGCAAATTGTTGACAATTGAGCGGCTTGTTTCCCCTACAAGGAAACATTCTCCTACAAATAATTCTCACTCCGAAAATATGACCCCCTACAGTAAGTCATGAAAAGGACTCACACATTAGGTCCTTGTACACCACCTAAAATCCAAGCACAAATTGTACAACAACTCCCATTGAAGCACTGAAAAAAGCTTCTCTCAAAAACACATAATGAGAAAAGAAAAAGAAAAGTTGCACTATATAAGTCACAGCTATTGTAGATGAAATAGGAAGGCTTGAAAACCCCTACAAGGTTCTCTCCATGCCCAAAATGCCTTCAAAACGGCTTCAAACTCCTTATTGTCTCTAACACTAAAATACTCAATCCTACAAAAAGTCCTTCCAAAAGTTCTCAAATCAAAAAAGTGAGGCTTCCAATGAGTTTAGGACATTTAAAACACCCCATCTAGGCTCTTATTGAGCTCAAAAAGGTTCAAAATTGAGCAAAATATTCTTCTCCAGGCCAAAACCTGCAAACTGTGTGACATTTCTACCCTTTAAATATTTCAGAAAGCAACAATTTCACCTGCAAAAGGTGCATTTTATCGCCTCATTGAAATTCCCAATAACCCCTATGTGCAATAACAGGGACATATGGCACCCATATGGTTAGGGGTTGGGACCAATGGTCCGCCTCCGCCGGAACTAGCTCCTTTTCCTTCAGGATAAGCTCATATGGAGCATGTAGAATTCTGTAGAATTTTTCCTACAAATCAGCTAGCTCTGATACCATGTAGAAATTATTCTGCAGATCAGCTAGCTCCGATACCATGTAGAAATTTCCCACCTGTAGATCACCTGGTAATGCAATTTACTAAAGCAAAACACTTGATCACTTCTACAAACAATTTAGCGGAAGCTTAATGAACCATGAGCAACATCAATAAGAACACATATAATTGATAAGAAGGAATCAATCACAAATAACACAGAAGAATTTACCCGGGGAAAGCACCTGTCTAAAACCCCATCTTTGTATTATCATACAAGTGGAAATATAGTCCGGATTACACAAAGCCTTAGCTCGGAAGCTATCCAGCTCTCAGTACAATCCCTCT
>APFE030857632.1:0-13442 GCA_000404065.3 Pinus taeda
TCATCGACTTCTCAAGAAAAAACTTAAAAAGAAATGGAAAAGAAGAGGTGTGAAAATAAGGAAGGAATATAAAAGAATATGAATGAAAATAAGGAAGAAATAGAAAGAAATATGGATAAAGATAAGGAAGAGATAGAAAAGAAGGTAAATTATAAAATGTTCTATTAAAATTTCTCCCTAAAATGGATGTAGAGATATAAGGAAAACCTGAACATAATGAGAACCATGGAGTTAATAATCAATCTCATATGGGGAGCATGCTATCACAATTGGAGAGCACAAATATTGAATTACAGAATAATAATCATGAATTTTCAATCCAAACTCCACATCATCAAGGCTTCAAGTTAGCACCAAGGAACTACTATATTGTAAAGATCAATATGAGGAATTTTGATGCTAATGATATTGCAACATGGATATTTCAGATGGAGAAAAATTTTATTTACACAGAGTTAGACAAAGGATTTGCTTGAAAACTAGGTTACTAGTTGGAAAAGTCCTCAATAATTTATGCATCATGTTGTTGATCATTTACAAATTCTTCAATTTTTTATATATATGGTATTGTTAACTAATGTGTGATGCATTAAGGACCTTTTGCTAAAGAGTCACTTAACCCATCGACAAAAACACATTATTTCAGTTCAGGGCTAGAGATTTCCTTTAGTAATTTGAGGCTTGCATTCATTAATATCGGGTTCTCTCCTAGACGATAGTGGGAATACATCAAGTCCCCTGATTATCAGATCTTGCAAGTGAATCAACTTCAACACCTTTATTCATAACTAACAATATGGACTATGGTCCCTTGATACTTATTGAAATAAATGGTGAGTTGTCTCACATTGGTTAAAGGGATACATTAAAGGCTAGTAATCTAATGATCTCTTTCCATACTCGACTTGAACACATTCATTCATTCGAAAGAGTTGTACCACGAGTTAGGATTCGATGGGGATTTTTGAAGGCCTCAATAGCAGTTGCAAATTTCATTTTTTTGAAAATAAGAAGAAGAAAAATAAAATTGGAAAACATTCATCCTCTCCAAAGCTTCAAAAACCATGTTACAATGATTTTTGTTAGTTCATAGGTGTTGCTACTTCATTATTTTCAATTTATGTTACATGATGAGTAGCAGTATGTATGTTTAGATTTTCCATGAAAAGCAAGATTTATCGGCAACCTTCATCATACTTCAGTGCTATGTTTTCAGATCAACCCAACAAGATCTCATTTTCATATTCACATTTCCTTTATCAGCACGTCTGGCTACATCAAAATGTTGAGGTAAAACTTGAGGTAACAATCAACTTGAAACTTTTTGTTCTTTTCTTAAATTTAGGGGATAATGATAAGAGACTAGTAAGAGCTAATAACATTTCCAAGGTGAAGGAAATATAACACGTGCTAGATTTCCCTCTATCATAAACAACCAAATTGACAACAACAATATTGCAGATCAAAAGAAATCTAGCATAGGTTCTAGCCCAAACATAAGCACATTTCTAATAACAATGTTGCAAGGTGAAAGAAATTTAATGCATGTTAGCTTTACATGTAGCACTTATGCAAACATACTACCAACAAAAAATTGCATGCCAAAAGAAATCTAGTGCATGCTATATTTATTTTTAAAAGAAACACAAGAACATTGCTAATAAGAACATTCCAAGGTGAAGGAACTCTAAAACATGTTATAATTCCTTGTATCATAAACAACCAAATTACCAACAAAAACATTGCATTATGAAAGTTCCTACTAGCATGCCAATAAAAATATTGCAAGGTGTAAAAAATGTAAGGTGTGCTAGTGTTAGAAATATTGAGAGGGGGGTTGAATCAATATTTCTTTACAATTGTTATATTATGCCAATTAAAATCACAAGTTAAACCAAAACACAATATTTGCAACAAGAAAATAATTTTGTTAATGAAAATGATGAGGACTCGAAAAACCCAAGCTCCAAATTGTACAAAAAAGCCTTTAACTCCTTCAAGGCTCCAACCCTGAATGAGGACTCTAATATTCAACTAAAAATCCAAGCTCCAACCCAGTCTCTCACAAGGGTCCAACCTTATAGGAGGACACCAATCCGCACATATTAATATAGGCTCCAACCTAGTTTCTCACAAGGCTCCAACCTTTTATGAAAACTCGAATACTCTACAGATCCAACCCTTTCAGGTTTCTTCAATCCCTTAAGGTGAATTCAATACTACTTCAAGCCTCCATAAAAAATTCAAATACTTCTAAAATATCTATCCAAGATAGGTCTACAAAGTGCTCTCAAATCTACCTCTACAAAAACTTCAGGTCTTCCTCAACTGAAATTTTATGGTTGTACCAACAAAACATGCTTTCAAGTGTTAATATTCAACTATGCTCCAAGTATGACTTCTCCAACAAAACAAGTCTTTAAGTGCTAGTCTTCAACTATACTCCAAGGATGAATATTGCAACGAAACAAGTCTTCAAGTGTTGGTATTTAACTATGGTTCAAGGTTAATTGTTGTTTCAACAAAGGCTTGAAGAATGCTCAATTAATTTCATCATGAATGCACTCTACTGTCAACTCAAAATATGCTCAAAGTATGTTATCATTTTATCATTCGATGAAGGTGTCTCCTAGGATTTTCATGTGTGCTATAAAGAATGTCCTTCAGCCAACAAGGATTACTTTAATTTTGTTTCATATTTTACATTAAGTCTATTCAGGAATGCTTCAAAGCATTTCTTCAAAGGCACTCCAAAAAATCTATTGCAAAAAACATCTTCAAAAACTAGTTTGAGAATTACAGTCAAATTCGATTTGAGGACAATATTTACTTCACAACAAATCCAATTGGATTATAGTCAACTCGGACTTGACAAGCTTGACTACAACCTTTCTCTGCAAGCAAACATAGACCCTATTACTAAGAACCTATCCCTCTTCCACAAAGAATATATCACATAAATATGTTTCATATCTTTGCTCCTTTATACCTTTTCTCTAACACATATACACTTCAAAACATTGCTCAAATATATAATTAAGAACTTTTCTTAGATATATACTTTTGTTTTAGTCCCTTCTAAATTTTTTCTACACTACCTTGAACAAATTCCTTAGATTGTCTTCACCTTCTCTCTTATAATCATATTTGTTTACCTATCTCAGATGTCATTAATCCACCTAGAATATTCCTCACATTCCACAAGTATGTATATATCTTTTTCCTTAATGAGTTCCTTTCTTGAATTCTTTAGATATCTCTCTCCTTTCTTTTTGAAACTCAGACAATCTTACCTCAAATCTACCTTGGTTCCTTTTTTAGTCACTGAGTCGCTAGGTTACATTGTCTCACTGAACTGATCTCTTGAATTGCAGGAGATATAACTATTGTATTTGTAATAGTCCCACTCACATTACCTGTTTATCATAAACATTGTAAAATTAACTAAATAAAACATATCGAATTTGGGGATACTGATTCCAAAGTTAAGGAAGGGGAACATTTCTTGGGATGTTGACTTTGTTGGTGGCAGCCATGGTGACAAATAAGTGTGCACAAAGGACAAGTTGAAAGAAAGAAAATACACACACACACACACACACATATTAGTTGGACATGCTTCTTTATAATTGCATTGGGCCACATAGAAGAGAACTAGCTCGTACCTCAGCACATGCAACTTTCTTGGCCACATCAAAAAAATATGTAATAATAAAATTTGGGAGACAAGAGTAGTTGGCATACTCCCACAGGCTAGATAGACCTTTTTCTTTATGGGAAAATGGTCAAGGAAGCATATGTAGGGATGGTAAAAGAATATGGGAGGATGAAGCATTCTTGGTAGTCGAAAAGGGGTGTGGCAACAAATGGAGTGGGCCTCCATCAGTTAGGTGAATGAGTTGGATTTTTCTTTCAAGGGAGGGGAAGGCGAGAGCATGGTAGACACCATCTAGAGGATTGTAGAAAAGCTTGTGGAAGAGAGACACTGTGAGGAAAAAAAGGAGTTGAGTATGATTTAATCCTTTGAGGAGTCTAAATTTGTAGGTTTTAACCATGCAAATAAATTACCTACAAAATGAATTCTTAAAAACATAAAATATACAATGGTGAGAAACACAAAGCAAATACACAAATATTTTCTCCTAGATCCCAAAATGGAGATTACGAGATTGATTTTTCATTATATTCCTTTCAATGTTATAATACGTATATATACATACCGAAGCATTCATAAACCCCAATCCATTAACCCTATATTAGAACATAAACGAAGTTCCCTTGACAGGATATACAAAATACCATGGGCAAAAAACCATCCTATCCAAAACCATGGGTAAAACCCATAGACAAAACCATAGGTAGGTCCACCTATTTAATATACGGTCCAAAATAATTTGCCGAGGCACTACCATGGACCCCATACAAGGGGGATGCTACCCCCCTAAAACCCCTCGACAAGGGGGGTTGCGCCCCCCCGCTACACCTAGCATAATGAATGGGGGGGTTGTTTCCTTGCCGCGTGTGTGACTAATCGTGGAAACAATATAACACACACCCAAAATTCTTTCACTTGTTGTTCTCTTTTACACACAGGGGGCCACATGAGAGCTTAATCATTGTTTTAACCCTACAATGACCATTTTTTCTCCACACCAAGAAAATGTCTTAGTGCTCAGAAACTTTGTCAATGCATCTACAACATTCTTCAAACTGTCCACCTTTACGAACAACACCTTTTTGTATTCAACCATATCCCTCACAAAGTGATATTGAACATCAATGTTCTTTGCCTTTGAATGATAATAAGGGTTCGGTTCCAAGAAAATTTCACTTTGGGTGTCACAGTATGTCCTTATAACTCGTTGTACTAACCCCATACTTGAACACAATCTCTGTAACCAAACTTCTTTCTTGCTTGCATGAGTGGTCACCATGTATTCTACCTTTGTAGTTGAAAATGCTGCTATAGACTCTCTTTCTCATCCAACTGACTGCACCTCCAAATAGGATAAACATATACCCACTTGTATATCTTCTATGATCTAAATATCCATCCCGATTTGCATAAAAAAAGCCACAGATATCCAAAAATCTATCCAATCTTGGTATTCCTTGGTAGCACGAACAATAATCACTCTTGCCATGAAAATACCTAAAAATATGCTTCACTGTTATTCAATACTCCTTCCTTGGGGTTGACATAAACCTGCCCAATACTCCCACTGCATGTGAAATGTCTAGTCTAGTACAAACCATTGCATACATTAGGATACTGACTGAACTTCTATATGGAACATGGGGCATGTCCTATTCCTCTTCTTCTGCTTTCGGACATTGTTCAACAAAAATATGAACCTTCAAGAATATGAACCTTCACCGGTTTACTATCTTGCATATTAAACCTTTGTAGTATTGTCTTGACATAATTCTTCTAGTTTAACCAGAGCTTCCTCTTTACCCTATCTCATTTAATTTCCATGCCCAAAATATAGTTTGCAACACCAAGGTCCTTCATGTCAAATTTGGAGGACAATTGGGTCTTCAAATCATCGATAATTTCTTTGTCATTTCCAATCAACAACATATCATCCACATACAAGACCAGATAAATAACACGGTCACCAATTAATTAAATACACACGTGATCTACTTTTCTTTGTGAAGCCAAGACTCTGTATAAATGTATTAAATTATGATTCCCACCGTCCTTGTGACTTATTAACATATATTATTATTATATATAATATAATTTATATATATTATATATATATATTTTATATATATATCACAGTTTAAAATTGGGTGTTATGGAAACAGGCTGATATGAGAGTCTTTTAGATTTTTTTGGGAGATTACTCACATTCAAAGTTTATCCTAAGCTCTTCCCTCCTTCAATCATTATAGAAATAAACTTTCAATGTGAAGTGGATGGACCTCAAATAAGAGTTTTGTAAGCGGCTAAAGTTTGGTGTGATAACATTTTAAATATGAATCCATAATAACATGGGAGTTCCACTACAAATGTAATTTTGACCATAAGTCGAAGAACTTTATAATGTTTATGAGTTTAGATTTATGAGTTTAGACTTCTGTGATCCATAATGTTTAGAGACAATTTTTTTCGAGAGAAATCACCTCAAATATTTTCATATGATCTCTCAGGGAAAAAATTCTCTCTAAAATTTATAATGGTAATTAAATGTGATGATTCTAGTCGCAAATTTTTTTTTAAACATAACCCATTTTATATTATCATTCTATTTTTAAGGCCTAAAGCTCATTACAAAGATTCCAAACAAACTCACTAAAAGAAAGTAAAAAACTTTGAAATTATTTTAAATGCTAAGTATACCATATCAGATTGATAAGAAATCAAAGAGGCTTGATATACATGGGCAGGAAAATCTTAAAAGTTATTGAAAACTTTTTATTTAACAAAGTATTTTTTTTTAAGAAAAATTATGGGACTAAGCTCGAAAATACCTATATCCCAATTCTCATATTGAAATCAAATAAGTACATCTATCTTGAGATATTAATAAACCATATACCAAAAAATGAAGGTAAAAGGAAGGGTTCAAATTTAGAGAGCACATGAAATCATATATCCAAACCTTTATCACTTTTAAGTCCAAACTTTTATCATTTTTAAGTCTGTTATTTTAGTTGTTTTCCATAACTAAAACATGCTCCTCTTTTCATTTTAAGGAAAGGAAAGGTTTCAATTCATACTCTGAGAAGTAAAAATATTCAATATATAAAATCTTTATATATTTCTTACTAGAAGAAAAATATAAAAATAAACCAAAAACTGAATTAGTAAACAAAAATTGAGCAATTTGAATAACAATTAATTCTAACTAATTTGAATATAGAATCTTTTGATATTTCTATTAGAAGCAAAATAAAAATTAACCAAAAACCTTAACTAGTAAACAAAAATTGGCCATTTGAAAAAAAATATTTTTAAACTAATTTGTTACCGTAATGATATTAAGTTCAAAAACATGAAAATCTTATTAATGGATTATACTTAAGAATAATTCAAAAAACAATAAAGTATAATCCAATAATGTCATTTCACTTTAATCTCTCAAATTATTCTTGTCTCATGATCTTTGACAAACATTGATTAAACCAAATCTTCGTAAAATATCAATTGAAATTCAACCAAGGAAGTTATGGTAATATTGTAAAAGAGAATGTTTTAATTAATGTTGTTATGAACTAGACAATTAGTAGACAATTAGTAAACAAGAGAGGGAAAGGGTAAGGATAATATTTCTTAAATCTAATTTAATGATGGCTCATCTTTAATTTGAAATTGAACCAGAGAAATCATAATCTGTATTATTATAAAATAAAGATAAAAAATTGTAATAAAATAAAAGTATCTAATCTAGTCCTTAAACTGTGTTATACTGATTGAAAAGGACTAAGTTATAATAAGAGTGTATCCATGTATGTAATTCCAAAATTACTATATATGTATATTACAAACTAAACTATTCGCAAAAGTTGGAGAAAGATAACACAAGAAAATAAAATAATGTTACTAAACATTCTATCCATCATAAGCAAGGTAATATTATTGTTGTTTACATGAAATCTTGCTTGAAAATATTCCTCCAACCATGTTCTTATTTTATTATGATATTTGTTTTGGTAAACAAGAGGTTGGTAAAGGTAAAATATAGATCAACTCACTTTTATTGGAATCATTTAAATCTTGTATAAAATTTTTAATATTAGTGGTATAATTAATTTTGTTTACAATGGGGAATATACTAACATTATTATATAATAAGAATTTTTGCAAGAATTATTCTTCCAATCAAATTTCAATTGGATTACCAAAATTACTTCAGATATATGTGAATATTGTGAAAAATTCATGGATGGATAGTATAGCTGGTAAAAATTATATGGTATAATTTCAAGTATTGGATATTGTAGAAGAGTATTAAAGTTGATGGAAAATTATAGGTTGAAGTTGTAATTCTTAATTATCTTAATAAATTGTTTGATAATCATACTTTAAATTTCCATCAATTTGGAAAGAAACAAATGGATGAAATAAAATGTAATCTCCCATTAGCTTATAAGGATTACTCTCAATACTAAAACAATTATCATACCATCATATCATTGAATATAATTTTTTATTTACAATTAGCAAAAGTTAGAGAAATATAACACAAGATAATAAAATAATGTTATTAAACATTCTATCCATCATTAGCAAGGTAATATTATTGTTGTTTACATGAAATCTTGCTTGAAAATATTCCTCCAACCATGTTCTTATTGTTGGCATTATGATACATATGTTGTACTTGATGGCAACCCACTCATCTCAGATGATAACTTATAGTGCAACAAAGTTCACAGAATTTTATGCAGAGAAAAGTTTATAAAAGTTTATTTCATGTGGAGAAAAGTTCAAGGAATGTTATGCAGAGAAGAGTTTATTTCATGTAGAGAAACGTTCACGGAATTTTATGCAGAGAAAATTTTATTTCATGTGGAGAAAAGTTCATGGAATTTTATGCCGAGAAAGGTTTATTTCATGTGGAGAAAAGTTCATAGAATTTTATGCAGAGAAAGGTTTATTTCATGTGGAGAAAAGTTCGCAGAATTTTATGCAGAGAAAAGTTTATTTCATGTAGAGAAAAGTTCACGGAATTTTATGCAGAGAAAAGTTTATTTCATGTGGAGAAAAGTTCACGCACTTTCATGGTTGGTTCATGGTATTAGTCCAATAGTTTTTGATCCTATGGTTTTGGTCTGTGGTATTGCATCCAAAAGTGTTGATCTCATGCACTTTCATGGTTGGTTCATGGTATTAGTCCGAGGGTTTTTGATCCTATGGTTTTGGTCTGTGGTATTGCATCCAAAAGTGTTGATCCCAAGTATTGAGTTCATGGTGTTGTGTTATTATGGTTTTGGACCATGGTATTGTGAAAGGCCTAAGACTATAAAAGAGGAAGGAGATCATTTGGAAAATCATCATCTGAATTGCTATTGAATATCTGATAAAGTGTTGGATTTGGAATACTGTGATTGGGTTATGGTGCAGATCTGGATCTGAATAAAGAAGGAACCTGAACACAAGGAGAAGGATAATTTCTATTGATGGGTCATAATCTTTAAGCTTGAATGATAGTATCTTTTGTTATGGGTTCATATTTGGTGTGTGGTTACTGTTATTGTGATTTAGATACATCTGTTAGATAAGTGCCTACTTGATTCAGTGCTAACTAGTGAAAAGGAGATTGTTTGATGCATAAATTCTTGATGATTGATTGATATTCATGGATCCAATCTGGAAATTTATGAAACGTGGTCCCTAGAAGAAAGAAAAGGTTGTAGCCTTATGTAGGCCAGCACCTATGTACTAGTATCTTGGCTAGTGCAATAGCTAAGGGGGTTGTAGCTGCCTTCCAGGAGAAGCTGGAAAACAAGAGAGGGTTGGAGCTCTCTACAGGTTGCAGCCTGCGTACTGGTAAAGGAATGCACCAGTACAATTGTAAAAAGAAGTTTCTAATTAAAGAGAAGATGGAGACGAATTGCAGTAGGTGGTTTTCACCCACATTGGGTTTACACCTTATATCTTGTGTTCTTGTGTGTGATTTTCTTCTGCTCTGTTTTATTGTTTCTAGTTATTTGATACACAGATTAACAATCAACAAATGAAAGATAAAGTAAATTATAAGTTTGTATAGTATATGCGGGTTTCCTTCTACATAGTTGCGAGTTTAATTAACTGAAGTAGCGTATATCATTTAGATTTGAAAAGGGAATATTTGACTTGATAATACTGATTCACCCCCCCCCCCCTCCCCCGAGTATTATTTCCAATAATTGGTATCAGAGCAAGTCCTTCTGAAGAAGCTTGATCATTTGAAGGAAAATCCATCATCATGAGCAACTACGAGAGAGAAGCATCGATTAGGCCACCGATTTTTGATGGGACAAACTTCATATATTGGAAGGTAAGAGTAACTGCCTATCTTTAATCTCTTGGTACAGAATTCTGGGATATCATAGATACAGGGTATACCTTTCCATCAGCAACTCTTATAGATCCGGCTGAGAAGAAGAAATATGAAACAAATGCAAAGGCAATCAATAGTCTATTAGGATGTTTATCTCAATCCGAATTTGTCAAGGTTATGTAGTATAAATCCACAAAACAAATATGGGACAAGGTTGTACTGAGCTATGAAGGAGATGATCAGGTAAAACGAGCAAAACTTTAAACCCTCAGAATTCAGTATGAAAATCTTAGAATGCATAATGATGAAAGTGTGGCTAACTATTTACTTCGTGTAGATGACATTGTAAATTGTATGAAAAACTTGGGTGAAGAAATAAAAGAGGTTATTATGGTTGAAAAAGTTTTAAGATCTTTGTCTCCTAGGTTTGAATCTAAAGTTTCTGCAATAGAAGAAAAGGAGAATCTATGAAATCTTACCACGTCACAGCTGCACGGAATTTTGACTACTTCTGAAATGAGGAAAGGAGGACCATCAGACAGGAGAGAAGTTTCTTTTAAGGCTTCAGGCAAAGGAGATTACTATGAGTCAGGTCACGTATCAGAAGAAGAGGAAGAATCAATTTTTGTCAAGAACCTTCAACGGGGTACTGGAAGATTCCGAGGTAAGTTACCTTTCAAATGATTTTCTTGTGGAAGAGTCGGTCACTATGTTGCCAAATGTCCTCATAAGGATATGATTGACAAGGGGAAAGAATCTATTAGATGGAATAAGAAACAGAATGCAAACAAGAAAAGCTGTTACACTCATGAAGATAGTGATGGATTTTCAAATAGTGATGAAGATGGATGAGGTAATAATTATAAACTTTTAATGGATTTTGAAGATGATGATTACATGGATGCTATAGATGTGGATGGATTTTATGAAGATATTTCTAGACTCAAAAAAATTTTAGAAGAAAAGAATATGATCATTGATACTCTACAATTCCAACTTGATGAAAAATAAAAATTTCTTGAGAAGTTAGAATGTGAAATTGTTGGCCTTAGAAAAGAAATTGAGAAAAAAAAGGCTCTTAATCTTAAATTTGTTAAAGGATCTAAAACTCTAGATGAGATTATCAATGTACAACATTCTGCTCTAATCAAGACTGGTCTAGGGTACAATGGAGAAGCATCTCAAGCATCCACCTCAAAGAGTTATCTTGATGCAGCAAGGAGGAATGAGCAAAAGCCCAATGGAGATCACCAGGTAAAACATGGACGAATTACATAAGGATAAACAAAGAATACCAGGTAAATCAGGGGAAATCCACCTTAAGGATGAACAAAAGCTACAACCAGCCACAGGTAAAATCTTCTCAGTTTTCCTCAAGAATGGATGAGAATAGAAACTACAAGCATTTGACAGGAAGATTTGATAATTGGAGGAGTTTCTTCAATGGCTAATGTTTCTCTTGCCATAACTTTGGCCACAAAGTAGCTCAATGTGTTTCCTATAAGACAATCATGACTAGAGAAGCTCAAAAACAAAGAAGTATGACTGGAATCACAAAAAGGACCCATAAAAAATTTTCTGCCCTTGAAAATGAAATTGAATGTTCTATTTGTAATAACTTTGGTCATGAAGATTCTGAATGCAAGAGTAGGTTTTGGAAGACAACTCAGAAGGAACAAACCTCAAGCCCCAGAACATGGAGAATGAAGGAACCGCAACTAGAAAGATGTGGGATAGCTTTATATGCAGAAGGTCAAGAAAATCAATGGTACATTGAGGATGTTCAAAGCATATGATAGGTGATAAAGAAAAACTTGAATCATATAGTGTTTTAGAAAAGGGAAAGAAAGTTTCTTTCGGAAATGATACCCCTACAGTCATAAAAGGAAAAGGCACTGCTCAATTAAAAGAAAAGGTTAAAGTTGGAAATGTTTTGTATGTTGATGGCTTGAAGCATAATCTATTGAGTATCCGTCAGATGTGCGATAATGGAACCGAGGTAATATTTCGATCAGATGGGTGTAGTGTTCTTGATATTGATAAAGGAAGAACACTGATCAAAGGAAGAAGAACTCCAAATAATTTATACATATTTGCAGAAGGACAACAACAATGCTATTTGAGCAAGGATGATGAACACTAGTTATGGAACCATAGGTTGGGGCATCTAAGCTTCTCTCAAATAAGGAAAGCATGCAAGTACCAGGCAGTTCGTGGTCTTCCAGATATCAAAATTCCTGACAACACTATATGCAAATCATGTTAGTTTGGTAAACAAACCTGAACTAACTTCCTTGAGAAGGAAGGTTCAGCTAGCAGGCCTCTTGAGCTAGTCCATACAGATGTATGTGGACCATTTAGGACAAGGTCACCTTGGGGAGAAGAATACTTTATATTATTCATTGACGACTTCTCCAGGATGGTTTGGTTAGGACTTATGAAGCACAAAGACGAAGCATTCAAAAAATTCAAATCTTTCAAAGCCTTGGCTGAAAACGAATCAGATCATAAAATTAAGTGCCTCAGGTCTGACAGAGGTGGGGAGTTTACCTCAAATGAATTTTTCGATTTATGTGAAGAACATGGAATAAGAAGGGAATTCTCTACAGCTAGAACTCCTCAGCAAAATGGAGTAGTGGAAAGGATGAACATAACCATTCAACAAATGGCTCGTGCTATGCTTAATGAGTCTGGAACTCTCGCAACCTTCTGGGGTGAAGCTGCATTTGCTGCGGTTGTTATTCTCAACAAAACAAATGTCTGAGTGAATAGCACTCAGACTCCTCATGAGCTCTGGTATGGTGAGACTCCTTCGATAAATCATTTCAAAATTTTTGGAAGCAAACGCTATATTAAGAATAATGATGAACAACTTGGAAAACTTGAACCTAGAGCAGATGAAGGCATTCTCCTTGGTTATTCTCCACACATCAAAGCATATAAGTGTTACAATAAAAGACTTGGAAGAATTGTTGACAACATTGATGTAGTGGTTGATGAAAAAGGATACATTCCTGGGCAAGTAAATTATGAAAACATCGAAGAGGATGAAGACTACCCTCAAAATCAGACTGATGATGAAGAAGAAAACTATGAAGAAGAAACCCATGAGGAGCTAACGAAAAAGATTAGGATAGAAGAAAAGACTCCTTCTAGGTATGTTCAAAAGAATCATCCATAATCACAAATTTTGGGGCAATAGGAGGCTGGCATACAAACAAGAAGAAAAATTGTAGAAGCTTCAAGCTATTTGGCATTACTCTCGTCCACTGAACCACAAAATGTAAGAGAAGCTGGCAAAGATGAATGTTGGGTCAAGGCAATGGATGAAGGAAATGGATGAAGAAATTGAACAAATCGAAAAGAACAACACTTGGGAGTTGGTTCCTAGACCAAAAGATAAGAATGTCATAGGAACAAAATGGATCTTCAAGAACAAGTTGA
>APFE030857632.1:22478-46214 GCA_000404065.3 Pinus taeda
TATTAATCTAATATAAATAATAATAATATAACAATTAAAAGTAAATTATAAGGATTTTAAATATCCCCTTAAAATTAAGTAATTAGTGAATTTTAATTAATTTTAACTTTTTAAATAAAATTTTTATCAATTATAATATAAAATTAAATCGAATATTAAATAATTCAATAATAATAATAAACAATTATAAATAAATTAATATCTTTAATTAATAAAAAAGTAATGTCGGCTGTCAATTTAGGGTTCCTTTGTGTATTTATACACAGGTTCCTAGCGCTCTCTCTCTCATCATCTTTCATTCAAATCTTTCTATCATTCCGAAGCGTCCTGATGATGGACCCTCGTTGGGGTTCGAAACATCGACAGACTGAAATGAAAACTGTGGATAATCCGGAACATGAAGCTACAAATAATTCCCACAGAGGCTTGAAAACCAACGAAACTTATATCATTTATCTTGTAAAAATAATTTACCGAAGACTTTCCTAATTGTATCAACATTCAAGTATAATTTACCGAAGACTTTCCTAATTGTATCAACATTCAAATAAATCATTTCTCGCTTAATTTAGCCTTCCAAAACTCAAGATATGGCTCTAGAAAGTTATCACTCAACAATGATTGATTTTGTTTTCAGAGAAACTATAGACTATTGATGTGTGGGTGTATTCTTATTCCACATGCATTATGGAAGAGTATTTCAAAGAGTTTATATTTGTTTTACTACCCACAATTATTTGTGTGTGAAATTATTGGAACTATGGATTGTGGAGCATGTGCTAAATTTTTGGTCATATAAACAAATCAAAATGAAATAAATAAATAAAACATATCACAATATTTATAAATTATTTAGATAAATGAATTATTTATACTTTGAGAGAATATAATAATAAAATGATATAAAATCAATAAAATTTAAACCAAAAAAAATACTATTGACCACTAGATTCCATCAACTAGGTTGTTGGATTCTAGTCCTTGGATATTGGAAGACCACCAACCAAGTGGTTTTCAACTATTGTATATCAATATATTAAGGAAAACAAGATGTTTGATATTTGATATCTTAATATTTCAACTATGAAGCTACTAGTTTCTCTGGCTATCATATATTTGGAAATTCATAAAAAATAAGAAAAATAATATGTATCATGTATGATATTCTAATATTCTTGACATCACATTCCATTCATTAGCCACGAGATTCAATCCACCATGTTACCCCCACTGGTAGAAAATGAGAAATTAGTGACTAAATGACTAAATATTTAGTCGCCGCAACATTTCAAGTGGAATACTACAAAAAATGAGTAATTTTAAGTGATCCAACAAAAATGACTAACATAAATGACTAATTTAGTCCCAGGTTAAATAATACAATTATCTAATATGTAATGCAACTAAAAAAGACTAACATGGATGACTAATTTAGTCTAGGGAAAAAATTATGACTACCTAACAAGTACTGCAATAATATGAATTGGTTGTTTATGTTAGTCATTATAGTTGTGTATAGAAAATTCAAGATCATGGATGAAGATCTAGAAGAATGAAACCTGGTCAATAACAATTTCCTACTTGGGTTTGTAAAATAAAAATATATGAAAACTTAAAAAACAAAAACCTAAAAGTGTGCCTAGATTTGTAACATAAGAACATATCAAAACCTTCCATGGAAATAAATTTAACCTCTATTTCTAAGGGATCTTATGGCCACCTCGAGGTATCGAGAAAACCCTATTGTGATTGGTGCAAATATAGCTAATAGCCTTTTGTCACCACATGAATTCAACCTTCATTTGAGAAGCCCACATAACCATTAGAAAATGATGGATAAGTTTTTTTTTTAAGAAAACACAAATAGATTTAAGTTTATATAGCATAAAAACATATTATAACTTCTTGGTGCTATGTATTTAAGCCACGGGTCATATGTCATTATAGAAATCAAAGTGTTGGGATAAGAGCTACGCCAATAGAATCTAACCCACTCTAATAACAAATTTTATATTGAACTTAGTACATGGATCTCAATGTGATAAGCTCACCATTGAGTTATAACCCTATTTTAGTTCATAGTACTTAAAATGAAAGAAAACGTATGCCCACAAATTGTAGTATACCTAGGTGGGATAATATGGGGTACAAAGGGATGTACCCAAGGGAATAATGTAATTTAATAATGTAAGGATGATAAATAAATGGGTCATAGTTTATCAATAAAGTGGTTAACCCGCATTATGCAAGAGACCAAAAGTAGTTAGGAAATATTGTGATAATCCCATGGTATTGGATGTATGGTATTTAGAGACCCATGGTAATGACCCATGGTATTGTATGTATGAAGCCTATATAGAGGCTAGAGATTCTCCATTGGGACATGTAAGTATTATTGTATTGAAAAGAATATGACTTGTGGAGTGTTGTCCTTCCTTAGGGAGTAGTTGTATGGTGTTACCTTACCTCAAGGTTTTTGATATACTACAAGTGGTATCAGAGCACTTTCTTATGCAAAGAGGGGGATTTGTTTTTTTATTTTTGCACGATTTTTTTAGGGTGACAATTTGTAGATCATATATGAACTATTTGGTGAAATTTTTCAAAAACTAATAACATATCTTGATTCCTTGCAAAAAAATAGCCAATTTCAAAAAGAAATATAAATCAAATTGGAGTTCGGATGAGGAAGTGATCCAGATGGCTCCATAGAGACACACAAGACAAAAGAGGGCTTATGAATGTTTAAAAATCAAAGTGCTTAGAATGACTTCGACCTAGGACCATATCGTATATCTCGTCGTCTTGATCACGGAGGTGTGAACAATTCATCAAACCGAGCTCGTATGCAAAAGATAGAGTTGTTCAAAGTTTGATATGACAGGGGAAAAGAGTTGCCCACAATGTGCCACATGGCATCCCAATAAGCACGTGGGCCCACATGAAAGCCCATCAAGCATTGACATTTGGCATTATTTCATTGGTCTCCTAAACCTACATAAGAGACAAAAATCATTTTTAAAATATGGAAAATGGTTATTAAATAACCATGTAAAAAAAATCATTTTAATATATAGTTATTAATAACTATATAAAAACAAAATATATACTTGTTTAGGATCGGCGGTCATAACCCTCGCCGAACCCTTTAACAACCATCACAATCAGAACAAATCACATATATGTTTAGTATAGGCGGCCATAACCCCTGTCGAACCTTCCAAACTATATATATGCCACATATATGTACTAACCATGTATATCGGGGTGGGCGAGCCATCAGCGGTGGATCCAGCCCACACTCCATCACCCCAATCCTTTATACATATGCAACCATATAAAATTGTCGATGTATATATCAACGAAACCCCTATTAAAATGCAAATTTTAACGTGCGATGACACCACCTCATAATATATCAGTGATCTTGGAATTCGGCGCAACCACCATATATCCCACTGATACATAGGCCAGTCAAAGTGTCAATCACCGATTTGGAATGCCGATCGCTGATTTTTATGCGCATATATATACCACTAGCCCTATAAATGCACTGATCGTTGATATTTAATGTGTCGATAATGCGGGAATATTAGGGGCGGGCTGCCAAATGCGGACCCAACCCCCATTAATATATCAATTTTTTTATAATATAACTAAAATGAGAGGGACGAGATTTGATCCCCCAACCCCTTCTTAACCATATGCCTCTTTTACTATTGAGGCATCACTGCTCACCTTGGTAAATCCGCCAAAGTTCTTCTTTATCAACTCAGATTTTTACTAGTGCACACAATTCAAGATAGAGGAGAGAGACTAAAGGCACAAATTTCGAGGCAAAAGGCAGGCATGCTTTTTGAGGTAGCTAATCAATATTTTACTAGAGGAACCATGAATTTTGTAGGAGGGAAATTTTTTCACTTTGTCATAATTTGACAAATTTTATATGGTTTTTACACCTCTCGTCGCCACGAGTGCAATGGTGCTTTCCATTTCTCCATAAAAGTTTTTCATTTTTTGGGTCATCTTCAGAATGCACGTGGAACCATGATTTTAGCAAAAACAGGGAACGGAACCATGAGCCATGAAATTTTCCCAAGGAGGTAAAATTTTGATATGTCAGGATATAGTCAAGTTTATACTTTTTTTTCATGGTTTTCCATAGGGATCACAATTGTGAGGTCAGATTCCCCATTTGAGTTGCATATTTCCAGTCCATCCATGGAATAAAATCTTTGAGGAATCCCGGGGGAATCTAAAAGATTCCTAGAGCCCAAAATTCTCAACTTCTCAGAATTTGGATTTTGGATAGTCGATTCAACACTACTTGATGCCACAAATCTGATGGTGTCTTCATCTTTCTTATTGTCTCATTTCTTCTTCTAGTCATTTTTTTAAGTGCCAGTGTAGATGTCCACATTCTTGTGTCAGCAGTCATCTTCATATGATCGATGCCTTGAGATCGATGATCCAAGCAACTTCAGCAGTGTGACATCCACTTCTTCAGATGGCCATTGGTTTTCAGATATATGGTGTGTTCATGTACTTATTCTTTATGCATTATGCTACACAGATCCTTGATTGATGTTGATGCAGGATCTTGTTTATTACATGTTGTCATGATTCCTTACTTGATTTGATGCGGAATATTCTATGTGATGTACTTGTTGTCATAACTCTTCATGTTATGTTTTGAGATCCCTTGTTGTATGTTGTTGGGATACTCTTTTTGTCGTTAAGCATGTTTTTATTTTGAGATCCTTTTTGAGAGTTCCAGTTATGGAGCATCTCTTAGAGCCACTCTTGCGTGAGTGAATGTTTCCTTATATGATCGCGACATATTATCTTGTGTACATCACCGTTATTGAAAACACTTAATGTAGCAGCCTACACCATCTTGACACCAGGGCCCAGAGACGTAGTCCATCCTGGATAAACTCCATTATCAACGCTTATGTTTTCATGTGTTGATGATTATATTGTTCCTCTTCTTTACATCATGAATATGTATTCCTTTATGTTCTCTTAAAATGTAATTTAACACATCACGAAAGTAAAAGGTCTTGGAAGGGTCCTTCATCATAACCGGACCTAGATCAGGGGAGTTTTGATGGTGCTAGACCTGCCAACATGTCAAAGGATCTCCCTGGTAAGAAGTCCCAACTAGACGTTAAACCATTTGGATTATGAATCCTAGCAGTGGGTAGTAAATTTATGCCTTGATTGCGATAACGCACAGAGGTAAGCAAGATATCTTTGTCAGAAGTAAGGGTGTGACCTTGCAACGAGTCAAGAAAGATGCATGGGTAGGTTCTAACACATGGATGGAAAAGACATGTATCCCTTAGAATCCTATAATAGTATGCAACCTGAAAGGAGCACACAAGATGAATGACATCTAAAACTGGAAAGAAAAATAGTCAACATTCCATAGTGATGAGTTAAACCAACAACATGCTTTGATAATATTCATACAATCATATACATAATAGTCCATACATCAATGCATAGGTAAAACTACATAAATTGCTAAAGTAACTAGAATAGTCAAACTAAAATAAAAACATATGCATGAAATGTGTTGGCTCTGTTATATTATGTAAAGTAAAATTTCCATCCATATATACAACCATGACATACACTAGCCCTAATAGTGGAACATTACAGTCAACACCACCTGGTCCTCTAAAGAGACATACTTGCTCTACACGGTGGAGAAGCCAAAGCTCATCACGATACACTCCAAGCCCTCTATAAGCAATGCCTAGCAAAATCTTGGCTCCCAAAAGCCTCTTCTATGAGTTATGAAGTTCTATTTATAAAAAAGGGAGTAGTGACCCTTAACATTCCCCTTTATGACTCTTGGACGACCCTCATGACTCGTCAACTTCATTACCTAACTCTTTACATTACATATGACTATTTGTATTCCACTAATGACTCTTGGAATTTCACTTAATATCATGTTTACAAAAATTATACACTTTCCACATATGCCCATGTGGGACAAAATTGGCTTGCGTTAGCTAGACAAGACAACACTAAGACTCGAATGACTGTGGAAAGACCAGCTCATCAAATTCCTCTCTATGATCCTCGATGATGAAATTATCCCATGCTTAGTAGAGTGCTATGGTGTCCACATACTCTTTGATGATGTCCTTCTAGAAATGAACTCTTGCCTCCATTGGTTCTGGGTACACTAATTTGGAACCTCGATCTAGCTCATCCTGTAACATGCACAACTTAGTCATGAGCAAGGAAAGACCAATGATGTACATCTTCATGTTATCTACACTAGTTTCCATGAGCATCAAATAATAAAAGTACACATCGAGCTCTAGTTTGAATTGGTTCTTCTCTTTGGCCTTGGTTAGCATACCAATCAACAGTATGACGTACTTTCTCACCATGACATCCAAATACCTGTATAACTGTCCATACGAAGCCTCCAAACTAGTGATGAGCAGTGGTATTTCCTCATAGGTCTGAATCAGACTTTGGATGTGTGCTTTATCCAACTCTACATGTGGCTTCATCATCTTGTGCAACTGAAGTGAGGCTTCTTTTTACCTCATTGTCCATGTATGTGCATTATCAATTGTGGCATGTATATATGTGAGTGTTCTCATTGTCTTGGTGCATCACTACTGATGACCATGTAGATGAAAATTGCCTTGTGCACAGTGACAAACTTGTCATACATTCTCTCCATGATAGTTTCAAGAGTCGATACTTCAGCGAGTCTCGTAATGTTCATCTCTGCTCTGGCGAATCCTGTTAGTTTTTCCTCTCTCTTCTTGACCGGTCGCAACTCCTTAGAATGAACTCATTTTCTAATATCAAGAACTTAACACTAGATCTGATGGTTTTGACATAATCCATTGTAGCATCAACCAAGGCAGTTAGATGTCTTCATACATCTGACACAATCACATGTTCTTCAAAGTACATAGGTGATGCATGCTCAGCTGGGGTGTGTGTCCTACGTGCTTGTACAACTCTGTGCTGTGACTCATCAAAGGCTATGTTATACACCTTTGTTCCCAGATGGTCCTTAAGGAGAATGCTATCCCCTTGTTCAGTCAAGACTTGCTCTGATGTTCAAGTTGGTGAAGAATGTGGAGTGACCTCGGTTTCTTTTGGCATGAGGTTAGTATACTGATCCTATTCCGTCTGTTGCATATCCATGTCCATATGTTCTACTATTGGTTCATCCTATGGCTACTCACCTTGTTCCTCATTTGATACTGGTTTATAGTCTTCAACCTGTATCGACACAATTTTCATTGTCTATGTGCCTTGCACTTCCTCCTATTCTTGTTCCTGTCCCTGCTCATGCTTATGTTACACTTCCTTCTCTCTTCTACGCAACTCTTATTCTTCTTTGAGCTTCTGCTGGACTTCCTGCAACATCCTGTCTACATCTTCCAGCCTTTTCTTCTCTTTCTTTCTTTATACTATCCTCTCGTCGCATTGTCTCCTCTTTGCATCTATCTTCAAAGCTACCTTTTCCACAATTAGGTCTTCCTTAAACTTGTAGCTTTTCTCCATTTATGTTCTTTCGACAATCTTCCTCTTCTCTTTGGCTTGCAGAGGTTTCCTTGTTGTTGTTGTTGTTGTTTCTGATCCTTGTGGTGCTACTTCCTTGAGTGATGCTAGCCACTCTACTGCAATGTTGACTGGTTCATTGATCCTAGAGGAGTTATAACAATATCTCCATGGCTCTTCCTCTAGCCAATGACATGCCCTATGGATCCAATAATAATTCACTCTCTCACAATTGTCTCTTCCTAAACCATGTGGGTTTTACATGTTGAAACTCTTGGTGCTGAAATTAAACTTCTTGAAGTCTACCACCTCATCATCCACTTCTTTCAAACTCTCGATAACATACAACTCAATTCACACAGGAAGCATAGGCCATGGTTCCTTCTTCTTCCTATGTAATCTAGATGATAACCATGTCAAGATGTGGTATCCAACCTCTTACATGACCAACTTGTTTGTGGTAAACCTCGGAAACACATGTAGAGCTTTCTTCATGATGTACATCCTTATGAAGGTTCCCTCGGGTGAGGTGTACCAATTTTCAATGTTCAGCAATGCCTCCATTACTGCTTGGGACATGTAGGGTAGATCTTGTTCGAAGATCATCATGTATAGAGGGGAATGAAAAGGTAAGATATTCTAGCCATGACTCCTTAGTAGTTGCAATCTTAGAAAATGGTGTTGATGTCTTGTCATGTGATCTAAATGTATTTCTCGATGAATAGGTCTATGTTTGTGTACACAGGAAAGCTCATAAACCCATGTTCAACCATATCCCTAGTACTGCTTTCAATTGTCTTTTGATCCATCTTTCTTGGAGGCCACGATACATGTACTGCTAAGAAACTTCTCAAAACCCTGTGGTACCTGGGGATAGAGAAGACAGTCATGGAGAGACAATGTAAGCTAAAAACCTCAAACAAACTTGAAAAAATTTAGGAAACAAACTAGTGATTATTGGGTAAGATTGCACAACATTGACTTCGGGAAGCTAGGAGACTATCAGTTGGAACTGTGCATTGTGCAGTCACAATTACTAGTGAGGTTGATTGATGGTTGGATATACACAATGTGCAGTCTAGTGAGGTTGACTACTAGTTGAAATTGTGCAATCCGCAGAACAATCAAGCTAGGTTGTTGGCTAAAACTACACATTACATAGTTCTAATGGGTAGCACTGGGCACTACCTCCTAGGATTGCACAGAGCACAAGTGAGAGACAGTGTGGGAATCCTCTGTGCAATTCTTGGATGAAAGGAAAAGGCTTCACTACAAGGAATACTCACAACATGTTGGGAGAGATAAGATCTCGATCAAGCCAACCTGGATTTGCCCAATGGCAATCTGAAAACACAAAGGAAAGAGTGTGTGCCCGAAGCTGGTATAGATCTGAGTGACATAGAAATGGATTGAATTCAAGCAAGTGCACAAATAAGTCAAACGACATAACCAAGAATCTCATGAAGTGAGTTGCCAAAATAGTGAATGATAGTGGAGAAATAGTGTAATACATGTGACACTAAGGGAAGGTAATGCAAAACTTGAAACAACACAAATACATTGAAACACCCTCAATCATTCAACAAAACCAAGGAAACAACACTCATACAACTTGAAAACTAAAAAGTGGTACAAAAAGCGATAAAAGGCATGAAAAACAAAACTTACCTGAAAAAGTTGTGCCGACTGTGCCAAAGGTTCCTAGATGACAAAAGAATTCCATAGCTACAAGATCAAATGTGAATAATGAGATCCGAGGCACCATTTAAATAGATTTAGTGGAATTAGGGTTTATGACCCTGTTGTAGCAGCTACAAATACCCTCCAAAATTCTACCTTTGCTTCATTTTGGAGAATTCATACGAATCTCTCATAGTAGCATTTCTTGTCTTTTCAAGTACAGAAGCTTCAGTGATTTTCTTGCAGAATGATAGCCTTTCCATCAAATCTTGTTGCATTCCACTCAAAGGTTGTTTCACCAAACTTGGTCCACTTGCGCGTTGAGCAACTCCCTCAAAAAATTGTGTAATTCTGGAGGGAAACTAGCCTTCTCTCTAGAAATTGTGCAATTCTATCTCGAAACATGTTGGCTCTAGAATTACGCAAATATTCATGTCACTGTCCACTGGAAAAATTACAAAATTTCTCCCATCAAGGCTGCTTAGCCTAGAAATTGTGCAACCTGGGCAGTAGTCACCTGCTCTACCCATAAATTGCACAATCTTGGGTAGCAGTCATCTACTTTACCTATAAATTATGCAAATATTTTGGGCAACCAGCCCAACTCCCTTCTAGAAAAGTTCATTTTCTCCTAGTAGTTGAGTAGCCTCTTGCATGTGCAGTTGAGTTGACTGGTTCCCTCCAGGACTGAGAAAAATTGATTTGCATGCATGGACATCTCCTCCTAAGGAAACATGCAAATTCATCCTTGATTCATGGATCTATTTTTAGTAGCAATAGGTTGCATGCAAGGATCATTTCAGAAAGCTCCCACCAAGTGCTGCTCTTCCTAGCTTTGTGGCATGCAAGTCACATCTTCGATTTTATCAAAACTCATGAACCATATGTTGCAGAGTGCTTTCCTTGCATTGACCTTGCAACTCTAGCATCCCACATTGCATCTAGGAATCACCAACACATTTAGCTCAGTTATATTGGGGTAAGCCCGCTGCTCATGAATTGCACTGCATTTCTGGTTCCTTTTGTGTTTCTCTTTGTATGAATGTTGTCTGCTTGATTTCAGTGCGCGCTTGCTTTGATTTTGATACATACTAGCTTGTACTAGCACCATTTCAATTTTTTCTTACATCTCACTGTTGTCGCATGCATGACATGTTTTGCATGGAGGGTCGGACTTATGGCGACTCGCTTCACACACATGCATGCTTTCCCATTTTCCAAATCCTTCACTTGTTGTTTGCATGAATGATCATTCACTTTTGTTTGCACTCATCTCATCATGCTTTCACACTTCTCATGTTTTCAGTCACCCATCGGCCAGACTGGGCTGCCTTGGCCTGGACCATGCCTTGTCTGACTAGCATTGTGTATTTCTGGAAGTGAAGGCTCTGCCTTCCTCCTAAACTTTTGCAAGTCTAGATAGGCACTAACCTTTAGGCTTGCATTATGAAATCCTTGGAGGCAGTGTCCTGTTGGCCCTAGAAACTGTGCAATGCAATTTGGTGGTTGCATGTCACTACTAACTGAAATTCCACATTGCGCAGTTCCAATCCCCATCAGGCCAGGTTGGACTGTGCATTTCATAGTTACAAAATTTAGTCAACCTCTTGATAGCCCGGACCGTGCCTTACGCAGTCTTGATAGTTAGTCTCCTAACCTCTTGGTGCAAATTGCGCAACCTTCATGATTAGTCACACAGGTATGTTCAAGTAAGTTCTCAAGTTAATTTTGGTTTTCAACTAGGAGATTTATTTCCATGAATGTTTCCATGTCTCCAAGTATCACAAGTGTTCATCTATCTCTCAGCAGCACAGCTACAATGGTTTTAAGGAGAGTATATTCGAAGACACCATTCAGAGCATGCTTGGGGATGTAGTTAATCAAGTGTCTATGAACTTGCCTACCCATGAAGAAATCAAGTTGTTCGTAGAAAAGGACATCAATATATGATGGCAACATCATCATAGCAAGAAGCATGATCAACAATAGTTGAATGCAACATACTGGATGCAACGAATGCAAGAGGAAGATTGTTGATAATATAGAGGTGAAACAAAGTTTCAATCTCAAGTAGATCCACTTGTAGTGAAAGTAACTTTGGAGACTCAGGTTATGAGGTGACACCACGACATGAAGATCATGCGAAGGCATAGAACATAACAGAGAAGGAGTTGCATGTGCTCAGGCAACAAAACAAAGAAGAACAGGAGCTGCATAGACAAGAGAATGAGTTGCAGCAGGAACATTTACAATACGTGGCAAAAAATGCACCAACATATGAAATTTCGCTTGTACAAGTTATAGATTCATCCCAACATCTCGTGTTGAGAAGACATGGTGAGTGATGTTTTTGATCGCATGAAAGGGAATTTAGAAGCATGCATGTCATTGTGCACATGAATGCAATCTAACCCATTTGGCACACTCACCGAGGCAAAGAAAAGAACAAAGTCCAACTAGAGCTGAACATGCAACTGACAGTTGATGTGCATGACCACCAACACGCATTGCAAGATCAGCATGGACACTGTGCATTAGTGTGTTGCTGGTTCATCCGTAGCCAAGAATACCATGCACATGCTAGCAGATGAGTTGGATGGAGGAGCCACACCAATCCACCCAGATGCAATGGAGGCAAGAGTTCACTTCAACAAGATGTCATGATGGAGTGCATGCACACCATCATGGATGACCAAGCTTGGCATGATCTCACCACCTTCACCATCATAATAATGTCAAAGAGTTCGTCTCACCACAACAAGCCGAGTGTCAGTGATGTATTCCATTGCTTGCTCAAGCCATTTCATCTCACATGAGCACATGTGCATTGTAATGTAATGTCTTGTCAAGTCAAAGTTCAAGTGTGAATAGTTGGATGTAAAAATCATAGAGTAGATGAAGAGTCATGAGGGTAGATGAATTGTCACAAAGGGGAATGTCAAGGGTCACCCCACCCTTTGCTATAAATAGAACCTCATAACTCATTGTAAGGGCTTTTAGTCAGCCAAACTTTCGATAAGACTATCTTGGAGAGAGATTGGATAGTATTGTAATGAGCCTTGGATTCTCCACTTCGTAGAGCTAGCATATCTCTTTGCAGGATCAGGCGGTTGTGGTTGTAATGTTCTACAATCAGAACTAGTGGTTAGCCATGGATGTATTGTATGATTGGAACTTACACTTCTTAATAAAATAGAGCCAACATGTTTCATGCATATTTTGTATTGTGTTCTATGCTATCTTGTTTACTCTAAATGATATATGTATTTGTTAGATATAAGACTTTATGTTCCTACCTTGGTCCATATTTTTATTTATTTATATATTTTATGTATATATTTCACCTATACATACATACATACATACATACATACATACATACATATATGCATACATACATACAATAAGACATACAGAATATATAAACAGATAAGATTATAATATAAATATATATAAATAAATAATATATTATATATAATATTATACTAAATCAAAAAATTCCCTTTTTTTCTATCTTTTTATATTTTTTTTGTTTTGTTATTATAATTATTATATTTATTTATTAAAATTTTTTTAGCGCCCCTTTATTAGATAATTTTAAAACATGTTAATATTATTAAATTAATATTATTTTAATCAATTTTAATGATTTACATTCCTATCAAGCTAGTTTTCTAATATGAATAAGTCAACCCATAACAGACAAGATAATATTTAATTACTATTATTTATTTATTTATTAATTTTTTTAAACTAAATATACAATATTTTTCCTTACCTCTAGTCTCTAAATAATTATTTTCTTTACCTTCTAACTAATCCACCAACAACTAATTTTTAACAACTAACTCTGGGCAATGCTGCATCCTTACTATTTATTCCTTCTAATATATGGATTTCTCACCTTGTCCTAAGGATGAACCACATTAATCCGAGTGAATTTATTCTAGATATATGTATTTGTTTGCTTACACATGCATGTATGGACTATTCACTATAAGTATGTATGAATCTTTCTTAAATGTACTATTGGTTTAACCATCACTTTGGATTTCTTGCTAACTTGCTTTCCTGCTTGTCATGCATCTTAGCTCGTGTGTTCCCTTCCAAGCCGCGTACTATTACAGGTTTCCAAGGGGCGCACTCACCTCACCCTTAGTATGTTAGAACCTCTCATGAACCTTTCTTGACTTACTGCAGCTATCACACCCTTGCTACCACCAGGGACATATCACTTGCCTCTATGTGAAATCGTGATTAAGGCATTACCGTACGACCCACTGCTGGGACTCCTGCACCAGATGGTTTGATATCTAATTGAGGCTTATTACTAGGGAGACCCCATTACATGTTGGTGGGTCCAACATCATCAACATTTTGGCACTAGAAGAAGGGTCAAATGACAAGATGATTCCTCACTTCTATTTTGAATCTCTACATATCTATCATGAGTAACTACAAAGTTTCTCTTCCGGAGTGTATGTCTTATGGAAACGACTTCATAATCTCGAAAGAGCTCTCGTATAAATTGTCACATAAAACATATGATGGTGGAGGCCACATAGCCTTGGTTAGGCACACTGTCGGCGTTGTAGGCTCATGTGAAAGACATGGAATATTTGAAGACTACATGAGCTACGCATTGTTTTTATACACGCTTCGAGGGAACCCAATGCACTGGTGTGCCAGGCTGCTCAAAAAATATATTCATTCTCTTGCTCATCTAGTCATAGAGATAAACTATGCTTTCAACCACTTTAACCATAAATCACTCGATCAAGAAATTATAACATTACAAAAAGCACCCGTTGAATCTGTTGATCAGTTTTACACATGCTTTTGTTCTTGCATACTAATTTCTCAAAGATAAAATTGATTGGCAATTTCTTTATGCAATATTGGAGTATCTTCTTCACATATTTCAACCCCTTTCAACACACTTTGGTGATGGAGCTATGCAATCACACGCAAGCAAGGTTGTTGTCACAAGTGACTGTCCACCTACACCTCATCAGAAAACTCCACCATCATAGAGAGATGTGGGAGATCATGCACACACATCCCTTGAACTGTCAAATCCTCCCACCCCACCTAGTCTTGATATCTGTGCAGATTTGGCTTGCAAACCTATTGGTTTTCATGAGGATTCGTTCCCTCAACCTCCGTCCTCATGTTTTGTTGATCCTCCTGATTGTACTGTCTTGTGTTCTTCCATTTCAGACTCGACACCTGTAGTGAAAGAGGATCAAGTTGTTGATGGAGTTGGTGTTATGCAGCCAACCTACAACATCATTCATGATGAGTGTGTGTGGGAATATCAAGAAGAAGCCACAGTGAAGGATGAATCCCTTCTAGCCACACCTCATCCACTTTATCGTGACATCCCTTCTGATTCTACCACTACTGATTTCCCCTGTGAAAACTCATTTCTGGATGTTTCTACTTCTGATCATTCCTAGGACACGTCAAATATCAATCTATCATTATAGTGAAAAGAGGACACATCTTCCTCTCAAAATCCACCCAAAATTTCATCTATCATTTCTGAAAACATATAGGGTGAACATCTTTACTTCTCATTTACCCATCTGCCTGATTCATCAAATCATGAGGATGTCGACAAACATCCTGAATTTTCTGATCTTGGTTGTCGTGATATCTCTACTTCTTCATTTGATCATGATCTTGATTCAGTCATTATTAATATCTCTAAGACACTATTCTATGATGATCTATTTGTCAATGAAGTCAAATCCCCATAGACTGTTAAGGCACTTCAACCCGAGCGGATGGTTATGTCAGGCCCTCGCTGTCCTAAGGTTGGTTTTACTTCGAGTCAGGAAATTGTTGAAATACTCAAGGCTCCTCATCACTCTCTTCTTTGCATTGAATATCAACCAAACACCCAAATTTCACTTCCTCCACTTGAACTACATGATCCCGTCACTCATGCATTGGAGGAATCTTACCTAGCGAGCACACATGCACAACGTAAGTGGTCTACCTTTCTCAGGTTTTCTTACATGTCATAGTCAAGAGAATACATACACTCAACATTTGCATGTAGTGTAGCACAACACCATGGTAGCTCCACAACGTGCATGTCACACACTTTCACTCATCTTCGTTTTGTGGTTGTTTTTAATCTTGGAGTGTATCCGTCTTCATTGTTATATCTTTCATGCTTGATGGTTTGCGTAAATGTGATGTTTACAGACCATGCCTTCACCAACATGGGTCAACCAATGCACCAATGGCTGCATTTGAAGTATCACTTCACGTGAGATGACCCATGCACTGTCAGATTAGGAGTCAGAGTAGTGTTTGCTTTCAGTTTTCTTGCTTGCATGCTTGTTTTCTTTCATTCTTTGTTTTCTTGTTTGTTTGCTTAATATTGTACGTAAGTTAGTTTCGCATGGACGTGTGCGACTCTTGAAACAAGCTGGGTAAAGTACAAGAGGACTTGTACAACTATCAACATTTGGTTATTTTTTGTCTGCTCTCTTATGTAAGAACTTGTTGTCTTCATTCCATGATACATCAATGGAAAATACAGATCGTTTGAAGTGAACCTTGGTAAAAACACAACGTTTGTGTGCTAATTAGTATCACCTACTCTAATAAGTTTTTTTTGGGTTAATCCTTGTTAGCTCAGTCAAATAGAGTAAGGTGCGGGGGAAAACCTCAACAAGCATGTTCGAGGTAGACATAAACCACTTCTCTGAAGGAACAACCTCTTCTGCTCTCAATAATTCAGGATCCCTCTTTCGCCTTTGAAATGAATAAGTGATATGCATAGTTATGAAGATGAAATATGAAAAAAAATGAAAAGTGAAAATTTTGAAAATATGAAAAATGAATAAGGAGAAAGAAGATAAAGGCTTCCTGCGTAGAGATTTGATACAAGTAACTCCATCGAGGTGCTGACCAGGCTTGCTAGCAGCAGAGTGATGCTTGTGTTCTTGCGCAACTCTGTCGGGGTACTATCTAGGCCTGCTGGCAGTGGAACAGCAATAAATATGAAACTAAGACTCTAATGACTATATTGCTTATGCATGAATATACCCCTCAAGCCCAATTGAAGAAATTGTGTTGGCTTGGCTTGGAATGTGCATTGATCAACCAAGGGCTTGGTAGATGCTACATCTTACAATCAAGCAAGTGTTGAAACCAAGACGAACTGAGAACTGAACAATACTTCTGGAGGTGTTAGACTTTCTTTGAACAAACAAGGTTCATTCATAGAGCTGGAGTTGTACCAGTGTGTCACCAAGTGTTGTAGTGGCTACAACAAACCTTCGAAAATTTGCCTTAGCTTTTTTTTGTAGCCTCCCTACAAACATTTCACAACAACATGTCTTGTCTTGTCAAGTACACAAGCTTTAGTGATTTTCTTGTAGAATGATAGCCTGTCCATCAAATCTTGTTTCATTCCCCTCATAGGTTGTTTCATCGAACTTGGTCCAGCTGTAGGCAGAGCATCTCCTTGAAGAAATTGCGCGATTCTGGAGGGAAACCAGCCTTCTCTCTAGAAATTGTGCAATTTTGTCTGGTAGCCTGCTGGGCTCCAACAATGCAAAAATCTGTCTATTACTGTTCACTGGAAAAATTGCACAATTCCTCCCAGTAGGATTGCTCAGCCTAAAAATTGTGCAATCCTCAATAGTAGTCAGCTACTCTGCCTAGAAATTGTGCAAATATTTTGGGCAGACAAGCTAGCTCCCTTCCAAAAATGTGCATTTTCTCCCAGTAGTTGAGCAACCTCTTGCATGTGCAGTTGAGTTGACCGGTTCCCTCTGGGGCTGAGCATAGTTGATTTGCATTCATGGGTTGCTCCTCCCAAGGTGGCATACAAAGGCATACATTGATTCAGGGATCTATTTTAAGAAGCAGTAGGTTGCATTCAAGGATCATTTCAAAACCTCCCACGAAGTGTTGCTCTTCCTAGATTTGTGGCATGCATGTCACATCTTCGATTTTATCAAAACTCATGAACTCGACACTGCAGAGCTCTTTCCTCACATCGACATTGCAACTCTAGCATCCCACATTGTATGTAGGACTCACCAACACATTCAGCGCAATTGTCTTTAGGTAAGCCCACTGCTCATTACTTGCACTACATTTCTGGTGCTTTTTGTGTTTCACTTCATATGAATGTTGTCTGCTTGATTTCAATGAGCGATTGCTATCATTTTGATACATACTAGCTTGAACTAGCATCGTTTCAATTTTCATTTAAATCTCACTGTTGTCGCATGCATGAAACTATTTTGCATGGAGGGTCATCATTGTGGCGACTTTATTCACACAGATGCATGCTTCCCATTTTCTAAATCCTTCACTTGTTTTCATGAATGATGATTCACTCTCGTTTTCACTCATATCATCATGCTTTCACAATTCTCATGTTTTCAGTCACTCGTCAGCTAGACTAGGCTGCCTTGTCTCGAACCATGCCTTCCCCAACTAGCACTGCGCATTTTTGGAAGTAAAGGCTTTGCCTTCCCTCTAGAAATTGCATAAGTATAGCTAGTCACTGACCTCTAGGCTTAACTTACACAATCCTTGGAGGCAGTGTCCTAGTAGCCCTAGAAACTGCACAATGCAATTTGCTGGTTTCATGTCACTACTGACTGAAATTGTGCATTGTGTAGTTTCAGTCCCCAGCAACCCATTTTGGACCATGCATTACGTATTTCTAGCAGTTAGTTAACCTCCTAACATCCTGCAATGTGCCTTGCATAGTATTGATAGTCAGTCTCTTGACCTCCCGATGGAAATTGTGGAACCTTCATGATTAGTCACACAGGTATGTTGCAAGTTAGTTCTCAAGTTCATTTGGGTTTTCAACTAACATATTGCTTGCCATGAGTGTTTCCATGTCTCCAGGTATCGAAGGTGTTCATCTGCCTCTCAGAAACATAGGTACAATGGTTTCAAGGAGAGTAGATTCGAAGACACCATTGATAGCATGGTTGGTGATGTATTCGATCAAGTGTCTATCAACTTTCCTACCCATGAATACATCAAGTTGTTCATAAACAAGGACATCAAGATATGATGGCAGCAACATCATAGGAAGGAGCACCATCAACAATTTTTGAAGGAAACATACCGAATGCAACGTACACAAGAGGAAGGTTGTTGAAAACACAGAGGCAGAACAAAGTTGCAAGCTCAAGTAGATTCACTTGTGGTGAGAGAAAATTTTGATACTTAGGCTATGAGGTTATGATGTGACATGAAGATCACGCGAAGGAAGATAATGGAGCAAAGAAGGAGTTTCATGTGCTCAAGAAGAAACTCAAAGAATAACATTAGTTGCATAGACAAGAGAATGAGTTGCAGCAAGAAAAATTTAGCATGGGGCCCAACATACATAGACATATGAAATTGCACTTGTGTAAGTTATAGATTCATCCCAGTAGCTAGCATAGAGTAGACATGGTGAGTGGTGTTGTTTATCACATGCAAGGGAATTCAACAACATGCATGAAGTCTAACCCATTTGGCACACTCACTAAGGAAAAAACAAGAAGCAAGTCTAATTGGAGCTAAACATGTAGTTAACAATTGATGCACATGACCATCAGCACACCCTGGAAGATCAACACGGACACTATGCATCAATGTGTTGTCAGTTCGTCCACACCTAAGAAGACCACGTGCATGCTAGCAAACAAGCTAGATGGAGGAGCCATACCAATCCACCCAGATGCAACGGAGGCGAGAGTTCATTTCAGCAAGATGTCGTGATGGAGCACATGCACGCCATCATGGACAACGAATATTGGCATCAGCTCACTGCCTTCCCCATCACAAGCATGTCAAAGAGTTGGTCTCGCCACAACGAACTGAGTTTTATTGATGTCTTGCATGGCTTGCTCAAGACATTTTGTCTCACATGGGCACATGTGCATTGTAATGTAATGTCTTGTCAATTGGAAGTTTAAGTGTTGATAGTTGGATATAATAATCATAGAGTATATGAAGAGTCATGAGGGTATATGAACTATCAGATAGGGGAATGTCAAGGGTCACCCCACCCTTCGCTATAAATAAAATCCTATAACTCATCGTAAGGGCTTTTGGTGAGCCAAGCTTCCGATAAAACTATCTTGGAGATAGCTTGGATAGAATTGTAATGAGACTTGGTTTCTCCACTGTTCAGAGCTAGTATATCTCTTTGGAGGAGAAAGCGGTTGTGGCTGTAACATTCCATTGTCGGAAATAGTGGTTAGACATGGATGTATTGTATGACTGGAACTTACACTTCTTAATATAACAGAGCCAACACATTTCATGCATATATTGTATTGTATTCTATGCTATTTGGTTTACTCTAAATGATATATGTATTTGTTTGCTTACACATGCATGTATGGACTATTCTCTATAAGTATGTATGAATCTTTTTGAAATGTGTTGTTGGTTTAACCATCACTTTGGATTGCTTTCTAACTTGCTTTCTAGCTTGTGATGCATCTTCGCTCGTGTGTTCCCTTCCAAGCTGTGTACTCTTACAGATTTCCATGGGGCACACTCACCTCACCCTCAGTGTGTTAGAACCTCTCATGCAACTTCCTTGAATTATTGCACCTATCACACCCTTGCTACCAACAGGGACATTTTACATGCCTCTGTGCGAAATCATGGTCAAGGCATTACCGTACGACCCACTGTTGGGACTCCAACACCAAATGGTTTGAGGTCTAATTGAGACTTCTTACCGAGAAGATCCCCTTACATGTTGGAAAGTCCATCATCATCTATAGACCCTCATGGCACAAATCTAGGAAAAAGTGACACTTGGCACGGAGTTTCTAAAAACAACTTTTCATGTAACTCTTGCTGCTAAAAATAAATCCCAAATTTTAGGGATGATTTTTCACTTTTTTCTTTTTTGATTTTTCGGGAAACACATCCTTACATGCAAAGGAGGTTTGTGCAATTCTGGAGGGAAGCTTACAACCTTTCGGAACATATGATGGAAAACAACATGACGAAATATTTACAAGACATGACATCATTTACAATAGTAAATCATCCACCATGAGAGAGAATCCATGATCATAGTAAAAAACTGGGAAAATGGGCATCTTGAGCAAACTTTCCTCTACGCGCAGCGCCACTGGCTCAACACTTAGCACCATTTTCAATTCCCTTTTGAAGGCCTTCCCGTCATCAAAATGGATCCCATGATAGCTCATTGGAATTTTGACATTTAGAGCTCATTTGACCCCTCACAACTTGAGTTTCCCAAGGCTTCTTCTGTGCACCCAAAAAGTGGCAGAACCATCATCTGCTTTGATAAGCGAAGGAAACCTCAACCAACATTCTAAGTCTATCCCCCTCTTTCTTTCCATTCAATGCTCGCGTTAAGCTAGCTTTCAACTTCTTAATTCTTATGTTGCAAATCCTATTGCGAGTCCTGTAATGATAAGCCATGTGTCTTAGCATCTTATTGTCTCTGTTGGCCTTCTATAGTAGCTTCTCAAGGTGTAGATTGACTCTCTCAATCCAAGTATCACTATCATTTTCAATCTCCTGCTCAATAGTAGTCAATATGACTTGTGTCTCTTTGCCACTTTTCCTTTTTTCTTTGAGCACTTCTAGCTCCATGAGGACTTTTTTGTCACTCAACTATTTGTTTTCCCACTCTAAGTCTGTGATGACATACTTGGCCCTCACTAGATTGTCCATCAAAGCTTTTATTTTAGCTTCCTTTTCCTGTATGATGATGTCCTTTATTGTTTCCCTCTCCTGAACCTCTAAATCAATGGTCTCAATGTAATGTTGCTCAGGTTCATCATGTTTTGTCAACTCAAAATCCCTTTCCTCCTCATCATCATCTGGCATCTTTTTCTTTCTCTTGTGCAACTGTTGTACTTGTACCTCCTATGTCGATGAAGAAGGAATATATCCTTCCACATCCTGTGGAGTTATCATTTGCCTATGGAATAATGAAGAAGGCAATGTCCCTTCCATATCCCGTGGAGCAAACACTTGCCTAGCAGCTACAAATAATCTCTGTGTGCCCCTATGATATGTCATGTAGGCCTTAGGCACCTCATTAGGTCTTATCTCCTAGGTCCCCTCATCTATTTTCACCTTTGCATTGCTAGAAGGCTCCCCTGCTCTTTGAGACCCTGGTGGGAGAATTTGAGGACTCCTGAAGATCTCATGAGAAATAAAGTTTTCCCAAGGAATGTTTAGGAGACTGAGATGATGAAGAACAAGAATTTTGATCAAGGACTAGTGGTAGAGGTTGCTCATCTACTGAGGGTATAGCTTCTTCTGCACAAGATGAGCCATCTTCTCAATGTTCCTGAACAAAAAGTATGGGAGGTTTAACATCTTCACCCTTGTAAAATGCATGAGGATCCTGATGTGATAAGTGTACAGCTTGGAGAATTTCCCCTCACATGTGACATATTTGATTATGATTCTCATCAAGGGACATACTTGTTCTCAAGAAATTTGAAAGGAAAGAGCCTCTCCACCTGATTTTTGTACTTAGGTTTAATGTAAGGCTCATAATAATTTTCATCAAGATCCTAGGACTTATACCACTTTTCACCAACATTAGGAATCTTGGTGGCATCTGAAATGATGGATGGTGAAATTGTGAAAGTGACCCCAGCAAGAGTCACTTTGTTGTTTTGAAGATGAGCTACAAAGAGTCTGGTGAGCTCTAGGTGATATTGGATTCTCTCCACTTGTTCACAAAATTCATAGCATCCATTATATCTAAAACAGGAAACAACCAACTAAGAAGCTTGCAATTCCCTAAGGTTTGATGGCTCTTCTCTTGTAATTCTTCCTCCCTTATGAGGTTTTTTGTGCTACCTAGCTCTGTCTGCTGAGTTGCCAGTAGTTGTTTTTTACTCCTTGTAATCATAGTCTTCTCTATCCATGTTTGCAAGGTTTTTGGTGGCACACTCATAGGAAGGGATAAAGGAAATGAATGAGAATCTTCTAGGAGTGAAGGGATGTACTAGGGTAGATTAAACAATGAAGGGTAGATTATGAGAGTGAGGGAAGGGGGTTTTAGGAAGAGAGATATAATGAAGGAATATAGATGAGGGGACAAGTAGTGATGTAAAGAGGGCTTTTGTAGCTCTAATGATAGGTGATGGAAAAAAAACAAAGGGGTTTAGGGCTTTGTAAAATATAGCAAGCTAGGGTTTAATTTTAATCATGAAAAATGGCACTTGTGACTTTCATGTACAAGAAAAAATGAACTAGAGGATAGTAAATTACTTGGAAAGAGGAAAAGAGCAGACAATTTGATGATTTTTTGAAGTTATGGAGGGTTTGGAGGCTTGCTGCTCAACTCGCAGTGCCTTTGCCCAGACGTGCAGCGCCTAGCTCTACATGCAGCGTTTGTGTTAATTTGAACTGTAGAACTTTTCCAGACACACAATGCCTGGCTCTATGCACAGTGCCTTGTCTCTTATGCATAGTGCCAACCTGCTTTTTCCAGAAGCACGACACCTCCTAGCCAACGCACAGTGCCAAGCTTCCTTTCACCCAAACTCACCCAAATTCGCCTCTCCTTCTTATTTTTGGACACTTTGCTTGTTATATGACAATAATTTTTTGAAAATGAAGTATGAGAGTTTAAATAGGAGTACATTTGATTTTTCACTTTTGGAAAACCCACTTTCAAATGTTTCTTGTCTTTTTCAAAACTCTATTTTTTTAATGCCTTTTCTCATTGTGTCTTTGCAGGAGGATAAATTCTCAAACTGACTTGATTTCTTTTGCAATTTCTTTGTCATGCAGCAATGAGAAGTGCTTAGGTACAAGTGGGATCCATTCTTACATATAGAAACTTAAATTTACATAAGAAATACAATAAACTCAAAATACTCGGTTTTCACCTCAAAAACATGCTTTTGAGGTGAAAATTACATTAGGTTACAAAAATAATATTTTCAGTAGGCTATGACTTTCAAGCCATCATGCTTGATTTATTGATCATCCCCATACCCTTGTTGGCCTTTATTTTACATTTGAAAATCAGTTTCTTGACCTTGGCAATGAAACCCTAGACCTAATGAAATCATACCCTAGGACCTAATGAAATGGATTGCAAATTGTTTATGAACCATGACTAAAACAAATATGAAGGAGGATCAACAAGTACAGTCTGTTAGGGCTTGAGATTTCACCTCAGGTTGAGAAAGGAAAACCTTCAAGGCAACATCAAACCATTTCACCTCGTAGCTAGCCCTACGGGGTATGAGAAGGCTCTCTCCGGTCAATCTCATTAAATTTTCAATGGGAAGAGATGACAAATCAAGGTAACACAGATATTAGGCTAGTAAACTGATTTGAAAGTTGATTTGGGGGTTTTTTTTGGGGTTTTTTGGTGGCAAGTTGAGGATCTGCAATTTAGGGTGCGGGGATTGAGCTCAGTTTTTGCAGGTGGGTCTTTGGGGCAAGGTAGGATTTTGTGCTGATGCTTTTAGCTGAGATGGATGATCAAGGAGGAAA
>APFE030857636.1:0-35679 GCA_000404065.3 Pinus taeda
ACACTAACCATATAAAAGCACATATAAACAAATGCACCAAGATATGGAAGGAAACAAGAATAGCTTTACTCAGATAAAAGTAGCAAGAGGATTACAACCATGAGCAGTTCTCACCCAGCATCATCCTCCAGCTAAGAAGCCCTTCTTTCACCTCAAGCAAAGAAAAATCACCCAACAGTGTGAATGTACACAAGAATACTGGCAGCACTTCTCTATAGATTACAAAATTCCATCCTCTGGATCTCTGTGATGAGGGATCCATATATAGATGATTACAGAGAGGTGAGTCAGCTTTTGGGATCTTGATTAGTTTCTTCTCTTTGATAGTTCTTGCTTCCACTTGGAGAATTAAGATCTCTTACTCAGCCGTGGGTGAAAATGGAGTGGCAAGTGTCAGAGGGGAAGCTTCTAGAAGATTCCATGTTATTCCACCTCGCATTTTGGTCCGTGCCATTTGTCCATTCCTGACCATCGCACCCTATAGAGGAGAAAAACAGTATGCATCACACTGTGTACATTGGGAAGGTTATATGCATCGCACCCCCTGCATGGAGCTTTCAGTATGGTCCAATTTTGACCATTTATGAGCAGTTTTTAGTGGAGAACTTCTCGGAGATGATGTAATCAGTTGACCTTGTTCCCTTAGGTAGTGAAGCAACCATTTTAGGGACTTAAGAGCCCTTAGTTTATGGACATTTATGATTGGGGTTGAAGTGCCCAAAAATGTCTATAACAATCACTCAGCAAGTTGTTGGGTATATTTCTTGAAGGCCAAAAGAGAAGCCTTCAATATATTCAAGAAGTTCAAAGCCCTCATAGAAACTGAGCAAGGGTGTAAGATCAAATGTTTGCTTGATCATGGTGGGGAATTATGCTCAAAATATTTCTAGAGTTTTTGTGATATGAAGGGTATCACAAGGTAGCATACTACCAAATACACACCCCAACAGAATGGAACAACTCAAGGGAAGAATCATAGTGTGGTTGAAATGGCAAGGCACATGTTACAAACTAAAGAATTGATAGATTCTTATTGGGGATATGTAGTTTCTACAACAATGTACATTGTCAACAATAGCCCCACTATTGCACTCCAAAACATGACTCCTAATAAAGCCTGGTATCTAAAAAGGCCTAATTTTAATCATTTCAAAGTTTTTGGTTGGATGGATTATGTATATGTACCCTATCAAAATAGAAAAAAGTTAGATGCAAATAGTGAGTTATGTATTTTTATTGGGTATAGTGAGCCAAGAAATGCTTATAGATTGTATAATCCTCTCACTAACAAGCTAATTGTCTCAAGAGATGTATCTTTTTATGAAGGGGGAGTTTATGGTCATCAAAAAGGCCATGTTGAGGAGACAAAATCTATTTTGAATGATGATATACTTGTTGATATTGATCATGAGAAACCAATTAATGCTTCTGTATTTAGTGGTTTAACTCCACCAAGGATCCCTTCATGAATTTATTCAGTATCAAGTTCAAGTCGAACTTCTTCTCCAAGTTCTAGAAGGAAGCTAATGAGATTGAGTGATATCTATGACACGAGTTCAAATCAAGCACAGGAAGAAAGCCCAATAAGTGAGATAGTAAATTTCGCTTTATTAGCCAACGTTGATTTTGAACCAACATGTTTTGAATATGCATGTAATAATGAGGTTTGGGTGCAAGCCATGCAAGAATATATGGATTCCATTCACAGGAATGACACTTGGGAGTTGACAAAACTTCCACATGATAAGACAATGTTTCACACCAAATGGGTTTACAAGACTAAGTTTAACAACAATGGGAGTGTTGAAAGAGAGAAGGTAAGATTACTTGCTAAGTGATTCACACATACGTGTGGAATTGATTATGAAGAGAAATTTGTACGATTAGCAAGACAAGAGACAATTAGAATGTTGATTTTGTTAGTAGCTCAAAAAAAGTGGAGCATACATCATATGGAATCGTGCCTTCTTGAATGGGTACTTAGAAGAGGAAGTATATGTGGTGTAACAATAGCGTTTTGAAGTGGAAGGAAAAGAGAATAATTTCAATGACTTGAAGAAGGCTCTGTATAGTCTCAAGCAAGCAACAAGAGCATGTTATGCTAGTATTGATGGATACTTTCACGAAAATGGCTTAGAGAGAAGTAAGAGTGATCTTGGCCTTTACTACAAACAATAAGGTATTGATATTCTAAACATAATATTGCATGTTGATGATGTATTGTATATGGGTAATAGTTGTAAGATGAATGATAAATTCAAAGTTGCTATGATGAATGAATTTGACATGAAATATCTAGGCCTCATGAAATATTTTCTAGGAATGGAATTTTATCAAAGTAAGGATGAGATTTTCATTTGTGAGTAAACTTGATGCATGCGATATGATAAACAAATTTGATATGATTTATTGTAATCCATCCCCTACTCCAAGGCTCATGGAGTTGGGTTATGTATAGATGATGATGCTGATTTAGTTGATGAGACGACTTACATAAGTATTGTGGGGAGCTTGATATTTCTAACCAACACAAGAACTAATATTACATATTGACTTTCACTTGTTTCAAGTTATATGACAAATCCATCTCAGATACATATGAAGGAATCCAAGAGGATTTTAATTAATGTGAAGGGCACTCTAAATTTTGGTATTCATTACTATTCTAAAAGTTCAATCTTATTGGATTTAGTTATTCAGATTCGAGAGGTAGTATTGATGACCATAAGTCCACATCTGGAAATTGTTTCTCTTTTGGTTTTGGTTTGATTACCTAGAGCTCAAGAAAACAAAGCATTGTTTCCCTCTCATCCACATAAGTTAAGTATGTTGCAATTACCTCAGCATGTATTAAAGCTCTATGGCTCAGAATTTTTTTGGAAGATATTGGAGAAAATAAAATTCAACCTACAGGGATTTATTGTGATAATGTAAGTGGAATCAAGTTATAAAAGAACCTTGTTCATCACAATAGGACAAAGAATTTTGACATGAGATATCACTTCATTCGAGATTTGGTGGAGATGAAGGATATTGAATTGGAGCACATAAATACTAAGGATCACCTAGAGGATATATTCACCAAAGGAGCTACAAAAGCTAGGTTTTTGGGACTACGAGATAAGATAGTAAACCCTCATTAAGCATTAATGGGGAGTTTTCATGATAATGCTTAATCATGTCATGTAATTTTTGACAAATAAGTTCGCAAATTTTGTGTTCTCTCTGCAAAATTAGGGTAGCATATTATTAGGGTGGTTAAGGCATTAAGTGTGTTTTATTTGTTCATTGTTTTTTTATATGTTTTTTTCTTGATAATTATCTTTGGTTTAGGAGCTTGCTTAAAGAAGAAATTTCATATTCTACAAGTTGGAGCTTATGATCAAGTAATTACTCCAACAAGTTCAATAGATTTGGACATAAGACTCAGAGAATCGAGCTATAGTCTAATAACATCAAGAGAGTAGTTGAAGGTCTCAAAGTGTATATGGAGCCTCGAGGAGAAACATTCCTCAATTACATCCTTAGTAACAACATTACGGGTAGAATTGAACCATAATAGAGCCGAGGTTCAAGAGTTGATGCACGAACATAAATTTAATCATCACCAAATCAATAGCTTGATGAAAATATTTATAGACACGAAGATAATGTGGAAAAATGAGGATAATTGAAATAAGCTACTAAGTAATTCAACCACCAAAGAGATGAACTCTTTGATTTGAATTTACAATGGATAGTTTTACCCATTCTTAGTCTTCAATACATGGGGCTTTAAAAGTGGAATGTACAAGTTATGGCAAGCTAAAAGTTCTTGCTTAATATCCTCGAGAGTCATTTGCCGAGTTGTACAAAGTTGAAAATGAGTAGTAATTGTTTGAAGTGTTTTTTGAAATATAGTTTCTATCTCATGACATTTTTCTTTTTATAGAAATATTTATTAAAAATAACTAATAAAGGGGTAAAAATTGAGAATGTATTAAAAGGGAAGGGAATAAATATATATTTTATTTAAATACAAATCCCTTAAATATATATTGAAGTTCGACAATAAGTTCTTAGCCCCATAAGGTGAAAATTAAAAGAATTATTTGAGTAGTTCCCAAATAAATTGAATGAATGAAAACACTAAACATTCATCCAATGGTCAATCGATTATAATCTAGACCATCTATCACCTTCAAGAGATCTATAAAAGCAAGCAACAACATGGAATGGGGATTTCCTCTTTTGCATACCTACATGTTTCTCACTTATGAGTGAGGGCGTGACAAAGAGTAGTATTTTTTTCTTTTGTTCCTACTTTCGTGTTCACGTAGATGACCTCTCCTTTACTGATATCATTGTCAATTTGCAAGTTTCATCTTTCAAGTGTTTCTTAGGACATGACTCTAGAGCTCCATTGGTTTGTAGTCGAGCACATGTTAAGATCTTTCGTTGCATTTCTTTTATTGTTTTACCATTAAAGTTCGCATTGACCTCATGATTTCTATATAGTATATGGCCTTTCCACTTTCTCACATATCCCACCTTGCAGAAATTTACTTAGATGCCAAAATGCAATAAAAATAAGAGAATTTTCCTTGTTGGTCAAATCTCTCTTCAATGGTTTTTGTGTATCATTTACTTTGCAGCCATACTTATTTTAACATTTTTTAGTTTTGTACATAATTTTTGTTGTTTTAAGTTGAACAAATGTTTATCGGATCAAACATGGTTAATGTTAATGGTTGTTAAAGGAAATCTTATTTAATGATTATTCAATTACATATCTTGTACTATTGGTTAATATTTCTAATTTCATAACATGAATACATATTCAACAATTACGTTATGTAATAAAAGATTCAATTACACAAGTTATAAATGTGATCTTTAAGGTCACTTGTCATGAAACCTAGAGGTCATAATTACGTGACAATTTCAAACCATGTTAAGATCAATTCATTAATTTTTCGAGATGCCTTCACTACTTTAACTAATCATTAATGTATTGGGATATTTGGTTCATTAATAGGATGAATATCATTTATTTACTTTTTCTTACATGAACGGTATTTTAGTTACTCATCTTACATAGGGTTAGTGTGGTGTGGTTACTCATCTGTAGTTTATAAGTTAAATACAGCTAAGACTCTATAGTAATGTAAGACCAAAATCTTAGAGAACAAACTAGACTAGTTTGTTGCTTTTCTAAATAAATTCATGTTTAGGCATATAGCAGCTATGTTTTCTTGTTTCGTTTTATTTAAGGTCATTGTTTCTAGCCGCATGACTCTTTCATGTCACCTACCATTCATTGACTAGGGAGAGGGTTAAGTTGCATCAATATTGGTGTGGAATCTACTCAAACTTGAGAAACTATAAACTGTGGGATAACATTCCCAATACTTCTCATCAGTGGCCTATAAGTACAAGATGTTGATGTTGATGTTGTTTTCGAGTGACACTTTCGTTCCAAGACATCAAGGTATTATGGCGATCATTCGAGAGATAGTTAAGTTTTGCTTTCCTTCAATTTTCATTGCAATTTTACTTTAGTCGAGTATGGATGTAACTAGTTATTTTTCTTCATTGTCATGGCATGCCAACCACTTCCTCTTTGAAACTTGATATTACCGTTTTCCAACATAGAACCTTTTGCTTGAGAGGAGGACAAGAAACGGTACCCTTTGTTTACACCTTCCCCTTTAAAATTCATACATGAAGTCAAACCTATTCCATGCAAATTGAAGTTGCATCTAACATTTTTTTTGTGGTGATCAAAATGTTATTGTAAGAAACTGTTTTGTGCATTTTCCAAATGCATACATGATGAGGAGGTTCATCTAAATTGACAAGTTCAACTAAAATGACAATTGCACGCATTTTTTTTTTACTCCATTAAGGGATGTGATGCTTCATTGTCTGTTGACGTGGCTAATGAATGATTTTCCTCCTTGAATGAACTCACTTAATGTTTTACCTAGATCATTAGTATTGTTAGGTGATGAGGTAACTCCTCAAATGATATTGTGTTATTCATTTAGGATGTTCATTATTATATACAAGAGGGAGTGACTGTTGAGTTTCATGTCCCAACGAATCTCCATTTCGTCTATTATTTATTACACTAATTACAATTGTTCACCTAATCCCTATGATTAGGTGTCAACATTCCCCCCATTAATCTAAAGGGATGTTGGTGAGTCCAAGCATCATTATCAATCGTTCAAGCTTTCCTCCTTGAAGTGCTTCGGTGAAGATGTCTGCAATCTCCTCGTTAGTGGAACAATGGTGAAGATGGATTGTTTTGGCCTCAACATGATATCGAATCAGATGATATTTTGTATTGATGTGCTTCGTTCGATCATGGAACTTTGGGTTCTTCTCCAAATTTATTGCTGAGGTATTTTCAATCATGAGTGGAGTGAATTGTACTTGTTTTACATGCAAATCTTCCAGAATTTTCTTGATCCACACAATTTCTTTTGTTGCCTCAGTTGCTGCCGCATATTCTGCCTCTGTTGTGGAATCTGCTGGAACTAATTGTTTGCATGATCTCCACGAGATATCTCATGATCCAAGACTCATAGCATAACCCGAAGTAGATACCCGAGTTTCTTTGTATCCATCAAAGTATGAATGAGAGTATCCAATAATCGCCCACCTGTGTGTACTTGAGTCTAAAGTCTTGAGTTCCCTTCAAGTAATTTAGAACTCTTTTTGCAGTAGACCAATGTCCCTCACAAGGATTTTGCATAAACGTGGAGAGGATTCTAACATGAAATGAAATGTGTGGTCTCATAGTAGTGAGGTAGTTGAGACTTCCTACAAGCTGTCTATATTTTGTTGCATCCTCAAATTATTTTCCTTCAATGGTTGTGAGCTTTAAGTTTTGTTCCATTGGAGTAGTGAGAGGATTGCATTCATTCATGCCAAACGTGTTCAACAGATTTCCAATGTACTTCTTTTGAGAAAGGAATATGGAATTCAAACTTTGAGTTACTTCAATACCAAGATAGTAATGAACATAGCCCAAATCAGTCATTTCAAAACCTTTCCTCAATTCCTTCTTTATCGATGCAATTTAGCTCTCATTGTTCCCTCTCATCAAAAGGTTATCTACATATACCACAAGATATACAACTATTTTTCCAACCTTATTGACCAACAAATTTTCATCATCAATATCAAAATGTTTGAAATTGAGTTTCAGAAGATGCTGAGTTAATTTTTCATACCACACTCGCGTTGCTTATTTGAGGCCATAGAAGGATTTCACAAGTTTGTGTGCTTTATGCTCATGTCCTTTCATAGCAAATCCTTCAGGCACTAACATAAAAATATTATCTTTTATATCTCCAATTCAATAAAGTAGTGTTTACATCCATTTGATGGACTTTCCAATAGTTCTGAGTTTCTAGGGCAAAGAGTGTTCGGATGATAGCCCATTTTGCTGTGGTGGCAAAAGTCTCCTCATAATCAACCCATGCCTTTTGTGCAAAACATTTTGCCACAAGCCTCGCTTTGTGCTTGTCAAGTGAGCCAACATATTTATACTTGTTCTTGTAGACCCACTTGCAACCAATTGGTTTGGTTCCCAATGGAGGATCAACCAGCATCCAAGTGCCATTATTTATCAAGGAATCATACTCCTTTTGCATTGCTTCTTTCCATTCATCATGGGAAGCAACTTCTTTGAAGGAAGTTGGTTCAAAATTTGCAGACAAATGCAATTCAAAATCATAAGAAACATCCATATCAATAGGTGAATGAGAGTCAACTACATCACCTCCATTTTGTCAGGTTGAATTTCTAGTTCCTATCTTTCCAACCTCATTAGGATGAACACTTTCAAGTGTTTTTGTGAGCCACTTTAGGGGACCTTTCTGAGATGGTTCAGGCTGTTCTGTTGATTGAGTTAGGATTGAATGAAGACTGAGTCTCCCAATTCTGTCAATAACGTCAGTCAAAGTATCATCCATTGTTAAAGTTTCATTCGAGGGAGAGAGTTCTTCAGAAGAAGATTCCATAGGTTGATCTAGTATAGGAATCCCCCCTTCAAGATTTGGAATTTGATTATCAAATTATTCAAATGATTTTTGTTTGCGATATGTCCAAGCGATCAAGTTGCCACTCAACAACATTGTGAGTTTTGGATGATTCAAGAAACATTACATCTCTATATACAACAAACTTTTTATTGACTTCATCATATAGATGGTATGCTTTGGAGGTGTTTGAATATCCCAGGAAGATACACTTATGACTTCTTGCACCAAGTTTCTTTCTATGTACCTATGGTATCAAGGCATAATAGGTGGAACGAAAGACCGTGAGATGCTTTATTGAAGGAATGCACCCATACCACATTTCATAAGGAGTCTTGTTTCTAATAGCATTATATGGATATCTATTCTTTACATATACAACACATAGAACTGCATCAGATAAATTTTACATTTTTGAAAAACGTCATGGAGCACACCATATTTAAGATTGTCCTATTCATTCTTTCAGCTACTCCATTATGTTGGGGATTATAAGGCACAATTGTTTGATCCCATGTTGGCAAAGATAGTTTTCAAATTCATTTGAAGTGTATTATTTTCCATTATCTATGTGAATAGAGCCACTATGAGATTGTGCATTATTTTCAATTCATGTATGAAAGTTCTTGAATGTTTGAAAAGCATAAGATTTGTTCTTCAATAAATAATCCGAACACATTCTGGTGTAGTCATCAGTAAATGTCATCATATATTTATTTCCATTTACAGAAGGAAAATCCGTTGGACCACATAAATATGAATGAGTGAGTCGAAGTTTTATATGTTCTCTAGAATATGAATCATGAAAAGATTGTTTGCTATTCTTTCCTAGAATGAAAGCATCACATTGCTTAAGTTTCCTAGGAATTGTAGGAAAACTAGTAACACCATTTTTCTTCAAAAAGAAGAGGTTGTCATAGTTTAAGTGTCCAGATATAGCATTCCATAATAAACTTGATGGAAATGTGCCTTCTTCATAATGGGAATTGTATGACAAATTTTTTTCATGAGCAGAGGTACCCTACAACTTGAGAAGCCTTTCTTCTTCTATCACCGTCATGACAAGTGAGTGGTATAATGAATTTCTCACCTCAAGTTTTCCATCAAACATATGAATGGAGTGTCCTTGCTGGCGGATGTGGACCAAGGACAGCAAGTCTCTCCTCAATTGTGGAAGATATAGAACATGATGCAGAAGAGAGTTTAGAAGACCATGCAATTTAAGCCTAATTGTGCCAAGCCCGATGGCTTGAGTTTTGATTTGTTTGCAAAGTATAATGCTCTATCAAAATTGTGAGTAAATTATTCAAAAAAATATCTTCTAAAAGTTATGTGGAAAGTTTCTCCTGAATCAAGAAACCAATCATTTTTCCAAGGAGCTTTACTCCAATATTACATTGTGCCACAACATAATGAATGGATTCAGGTGCTTTACCTTTCTCTTTGTCATTAGTTTTACCTTTGGATTGGTTTCTTTCCTGCTCAATTGTTTCCCAAGGCAACTTGCATTGTATATCATGTGATCCATCTCTTTTGCAGACCTCTCAAATTTCTTCCTCTTCCTCTTTGACCATCTCTTCCTTTGGATGAATATTGAGCAAGATTGTTCTCTCTATGTGCAAGACACACAATCTCATGAGAAAACTGAGGAGTTGTCAACTTCCCAAAAGATTTCTCTCTTTCAACATTTTGTTTCGCAAGAGAGTCAAAGGTAATATATTTGAGGTTTCCATTTTCTTGTAATGACTCAAGATAATTTGAGTAAGTGGGATAAAGTGCATTGAGAAAAGCTATGAGAGGAATGTTGAGTTCAACATTAGTGACTTTGATATAATGCATAATAGATTTTACTTCTGATGCAAGACTAAGAGGATCATCATTTTGTAACTCAAGGGTGAACAATTTAATCATGATTTGAACAACTTCAAGTGCAGAGTGTGAGTCATAGAGTTCCTTCAGTTTTTGTGAGGCTTCAAAAGCATTTGAAAATGGAAAAATATGACGACTCACCTCTTCATTTATTGATGTTGCAATCAATGCATAAGCCTTGCTATTATTATTTTCCCAAATGGAAAATTCCTTGTTTGAGGTAGGCTCTTCTCGCTCTTTCTCTCCTCTCCAAAACACATTCCTTTCCACAACTCATTAAAAATGGCAGTGTGTTTGATTTCAGTGGACCACTTACAATAATTGTTCTTGCAGGTGAGAACCACACCCACAAAAAATATCTGTACTATAAAAAAATACTTCTTCTACTAATGTATAAAATTTGCACTTCTTGTTGTATAAAACGCAGTTACGGTGTAAAAAATTACAATCTAATGGATAGAGGAGAGGTATTATATGGGGAGGGTATTATCTAGGGTAGAGGTTATTATATGTGGGAGGTATTCTTTAGGGGAAGAGTTATATTGTAGAGGGCATATATGATACCAAGCAGTCAATGTATGACCAGTGCGTTGTTTAAGACAACAAGTGGTATTAGTTGTGTGGGGGTATGGAGCATATTCGTTGGGTGGGATTATGGAGCATATCTGTGCGGGATTATGGAGTGTATTAGCTGAGAGATATTCGATTCTAGTGGAGGAGTGTGATGCCACACTACAATATCGCAACATGGGAGGTGACAACATAGTCACGTGGTATCGTAGTGGTATGTGCTATAGCTGATGGGTTGGAAACCATGTCTCGTTGTTTCCAGAGTGTGGTATGGCGGGTGATACCATATGGTTGTGTTGCACAGTGGAGAGGAGTTTAAAACTGGTGAGGCAGTATGGGAATGCAATACATGAGGGCGGTGCAAAGCCAACGTTCAACAAGTCCATAATTCATACTCAGATTTCACAATAATGGCTAATGAACAGTCAATTTAGAAACACAGTCACTATGCCATTCAATCGACTATCAATCTTCATCAATGTATGAGCTTGTTAATTGGATTTTGATCATTGAAATCACTTACCAAATGCCATCAATATTCAGAAAGAGTCTAAAAATGCACATTGTAGTCCCATTATTCAATGCAACATGTCTAGGTTTGACCGAGCTCACAGTATTTTAACAAACATGTTCCATCTCTCAGCACCAAGGCTTCAACTACTCTTTGCAGGTCTGCTCCAAACAACTTCTATGAGAGTTATTGAGCTAGAGGTTAACTCAGCAATCCTTGTAGTCATCACAAAGATAATTCAAAAACTCATTGAATGCATGGTCTATCCAAATGCAGAGATTCGGCAAAGAAAAGAGGCAGAGGACATGAAACTAACTAGAGTTACAATGGTGAAAAATAAATATAGAGGTTGTCTCTAATACCATGTCAGGCCACGAGGTTACTCCTCAAATGAAATTGTATTATTTATTTAGGTTGTTCATTATTATATACAAGAAAGAGTGAGTGTTCAGTTTCCATTTCCTCTATTATTTATTTACATTAGTTACACTTTTTCATTGAATTCCTATGATTAGGTGTCAAAAATTATACGAGAGAATCCTTATGATTACCTTAAAATATTTAACCAATTATGCATGGAAAAGGGCTAAAGCATTCCTACTTTCAACCTTGAGTTTCAAACTTTACAACCTCATCTCTAAATCTATTAGACCTGCCAACCTATTCGCCAATCTACATTAATATAGCCTCATACCTCCTCTTTGCATGTATGAGTTGTAGGAAAGGAACATTCAATTTTTTTATGAAGCTTTGGTAACTTGTATTGATTTCAAAGAGAAAACCCATACAGAACTAATTTATGTCCCAATCTTAATTACATAAGTCCAAATCCTTCTTCTTTAATGCTTACCTTTCATGATCTATAGGATGAGATGTCTTGAGGATGATTTTTTTTATCTAGTATCCACTTGAGTTCTCTAATGAACCCTTTCTTTGAAAACTGATTATTATTCTTGTTTCATTTGTGACAAAGAATGTGCACTAAATGATGATCACCATCACAACGACACCCATGATTATAACTTTGGTTTTATGGACATAGAGGATTTTACATTTGAGGATGAGCAATGTCCACATCCATGTTGTGTTTCTCTTGTCACCTCTCACATATTTTCATGCATGATATTTAACCACACAGTGATCCCCATCTCCTCTACCTTGTGTTTGAGGTCATGTATGATGATTATAGTGAGGAATGGTTGAGTCATGATGGTATGAAATGGTTAACATGAATTATGATTTATTAGTTAATGAAATTGAGAAAGAGGCCCTTCTTTATGAAAGGTCTAGTCAAGTTTATCAAAGGTAGTTGTTTTATATGGGTGATGAATTTTTTTCAAAGAACTTCAAAATGAAGTCCTATTTTTTTACTCTTAAGGTATTTAGTTAGCCCAATCTATTTAAAATGAAGTATTTGGGTTTTAAATGTCTCAAGAATATACATATTTTCTGTTAATCATATGAGACATGTTCAACACAATAATAGTGTGTTGTTTTAAGTAAAACAAGACCATGATTTGTCTACATTCCTTCATTCTTATAGTTTGGAACACAAACAAAAAATTGTTGGTTGGCACATTATACCTTGAAATAAATAGTAATATATGTTGAATTTCAACATGTATGACCATTAGATAATATTGAATCCTTTATTTTGTACATAGGTAAACATTAAAAATGAAACAAAATAAAATAAAATTACAAAATAAGCGAAAAATAAATATTTTTTATTTTTATTCTTATTTCTTGTTTGGTTTGTTTGTGACACTGTGTCATAATATGATTTCTTTTTATATTATGTTGATTACTCTAATTTGTAATTTTCAGCTTCTTATAATTTGGTTTTGTTTTCATCACATGTTGTGTTTTATTGTCAATTCTACTTTCTTTAATTCACTTTTTCCTAATGCCAATAATCATTGATGAGCATTCCCTATTGTTGCAAAGAAATGTGAACATGAATTTGGGAATTACTTATCAATAATGTACCCACTTTCCTTATGAAAACTAGAAACAATTCAAATCTTCTTTCTTCCCTCACTATAGTGCTTGTAGGATTTGACCTTGATTCACTAGTGTGAAGGCTCCTTCTCTCAATAGTGGATTTATCATCCTCCCCCTATTTTCTTTTGAGTGTACTTTCCCTGTGCGAGGCCCCTACGGATTAGTCTTCTCCCTCCATGATGACTTCATGTTATCTTCCTTAATATTTCATACCTTGTCCTCATTCTTGCATCCCCTTTACCTTTTTATCTTTCCCCATTCTCAGTTTCATGATATCTAGAGAGTTTTATGAGTTCTAGTTTGCATGATGAAAACCACCCTATGGATTCACCTATGTTGATGCACATCAACAATTTAAAAAATTGGCTAGCCATAACAGGTATATCCCGATTGTCAACTCCATCTATAAGAGTGTGATATGACTTTTCCATCATGACCCTCCTCCAAATGAAAAGGGCTCCCTAATTATTTTTGAAGAATGCACTGAACAACAAGTGGGTTTGTCATGAAGAATTTTGTTCCTTGCCACCCCTTGGCATGGTCCATAAGTAAACGTTATTTTGAGAACCTCTTTCAACCCGATTGCTATTCAAGTTCACACTTATATTATTAAAAATAACTTCTCCCCCTTTTCTCTAAGAAACAAAAAGAATAATATTTATTGGAAATCGAAATAATTCATGTTCTTTCCATTGAAGTTCCAATTCATAGAGGATTCCTACAATGATTATTTCATTGTTCTTTAATGAATTTTTAAAAATGTTATTATTAAACTACATTTGAATAGGCTCTAGGCCCTTTGGTCCTCCATCACACTATTCATTGTAATTAATATTGGCATGCATAACTGATTGAAATTTTTATATCATATGAAAATGTTCAAGTCAAAGTATTTTCCCCTACCAAAGTATAGAAGGGGGCTTACACCTATTAAGGTTTTCACCACTACAATACGAGCCCTGATGAGCCTCATAAATGGGTAATTATATTGGCTCATTTTACCTCCTAACCTAGTCAAATGAACCATTCTCTTAGCTTATTGTATGATTTTCTCATTATATTTATGGTTATAGGGTGAGTTGAGTTAGTTATTATGCCATGTGGTCTAACATGTATTTAATGTAGATTATTGATGGATTTCGATGTCAAAGTCAAGGATCTAGTGGTCAAACTGTAGCAATAACTTGAAGTACATAGAGGAGAGGACTTATAGGAGGGAATCCCCCTCATTTATTTCTCCTCACTTTGAATTCCCCTTCATTCATCTCGGAGTACAAGCAGTCGAATCATGCACTAGAAGGCAGCCGAGCAAGTGGAAGATGATTGATAATTACCTCAAGTTTTGGGAGCCAAGCCTCCCTTATTTTAAGGAAGTTGTTGGTAGATTTAGAGGTATTAGTAGAGATGCCTAGGGCCTCACTAGCGTCGACTTTTTTTTTCTTGTGTAAACTCTGCTTTTCAAGCTTATTATTTTATGACAGTTTTATGTAATCTTGCTATTTTTTCATAATGAAGGTGGAATCATTTTTGAGCTAGCACTGAGTTTCCTCAGAGGGCTAAAACTTTTGGGTTAGGGTCCAATCCAAGTAGCCAAACTTCTCTTTACTTGTATTTGTATGCTTTACCTCAATTTGTAGATTAGTTTCTTGTTAGATGTATTTCTCTTATGATTATGTATAGGCTACTTTTGATGATTTAGTAGCTTAAGTCCATTTTGTGTTTTCTGTTGTAGGTTAAGTAGTCATGAGAGAAGATTCAAAAGGCTAGCAACAGTGCCTTGGCCTCCCGTCCTCCCTTTGGGACCATGATTTGAGGCAAAGACTCTCTTGTTGCCCCAAAAACACAAATTTTCCTCATTGCTAGGACTTCTAGTGTTTGTAGCTCTCTAGTAGGTTGATAGTCTAGTTTTGCTTTTCTTTAGATATTCTTTGTCATGTTCACTTCCTAATTTGTAGTAGTCCTTTTGCATGCTTTACTTTATTACAACATTTCCTAGCATTTCCTTCCATAGATCATAGTTTAGGCCATTTTAATGCAAAACTCTGTTTTTCCTAGGATGCACTCATTTAATTGGTTGCTTGATTTTATTGGTTGACTATTAGTTTCTATGCAACAGATCTCTTCTAGTAGTAGGCTAACTTACCAGCAATCACAACCTCCATTTGATTCATGCCCTATAGGTCTCCCAAACCTCACCTCAATTCTACCCTTGTTTCCTTCATTTTTCATAGAACTTCTTCCTCTCTCCTTGAGAAAAATCGATCATATTTATCTCTTATCGTGATTCATGGTAGACCTTACGTGCCCTAAGACCTCATTCCAACCTTCATCCACATTTTCCACCCACTCTCACACCCTCAAAATAGTGAAAATTTCTGTCGGCCTCCTGTAGTTTCCCTATTTTCCTCGTGTAGTTTTTCAAAGTAGGCTTTCTTTTGAAGGTTGAGTGCATGAAAAGCCTCTAGGAGGCCACCTAAGACCTCATAGGACCCATCCACACCATCCTACATCCTCCCAAGCTCCAAAACCACCATCTAATGCCACCTATTCACTGCCACACTCACACACAATAAATTAGATGCATGTTAAATTCACATAAAAACACATAAATATCCAAAAATATGTTTTTTTCTTATTTACTTCTAGAAATAGCATCATTAGATGTTTTTTACTTCCTTGAGTAGGTAACGGCATTTCTTTCATGGTTTTCATAATGTTTTTGGCAAAAGTAGAGTTAGCTTGTTAATTAGGGTTTACTAGGTTTTGCTTTACATTTGAGTCTTTCTCCTTTCTGCAGTAAGAATAACATATGTACAGTAATCTTTCTTTCCTTTCATCACAGATAGAGCTTCTTCTAAAAGTTGGCTTGAGCTCCTAGTGATCTCACGCCATCTGACCAAGTGACAACCTGCAGTGAGAACTAGTACTTATGCATATGGCACTCATGCTTCCAAGTTTGTTATGAACTACCGGGTTGATAAAAGTAAATTTGGTAGCCCAAGAGTTGCAACATTCTTGTTGCAATACTAGCGCTCACCACTTTTTAGCGTCGTTTCAGGGAAGCCTCATAGTATTATGTGATTACTGCTTTCTTCTATTTCATATTGCAAGATTCTGCTAATAGTTTATTTCGGCAAGACTAGACTAGTCATTTCTTTTCTTTCAGTTCTGCATTTCCTTGCTTTCCTTTTCAATTCTACAAATGTCCATTCAACAAGTTCATTTCAGCTAGTTGCAATTTGTTTTGTTCAATCACAATTTCAATTTCTGCAGGTACTTTCAGTGTGGGGAAAAAGAAACAAAAAAACAACCAATAATATTTCCTTTCATGTCTCGTAGGAGTAGAGATAACTTAGGAAAAATTTTGCCCAACACCCCCACTGCTTCACACAACCAACCTTCTCTCTTCTTCGATGGCTACAATGAAGAAGAATCCTTAAGTGAACATTCACACATATTTGAAGAACCTATAGGGGAAGAAGAAGAAGACAACATTCCTCTGGAGCCAATGGCTGAAAACAGAAATGCTAGGAGAAATGGAGCAAGAATATAGGGTACCTTCCCCATTTGGGAGACCAATGGGGACATCAAAATGAAGAATATATGTCCTTCAGTGGTACCTCACTTCCATGGTCTAACTACAGAATATACTGACACCTTCTTGTTCGAGTTTTCTATCATTTGTCAAACTTATGACTATGAAGAAGACGAGCAAAAGTTGAAACTATTCCCTTCTACTCTCAAGGACATAGCACTATGCTCGTTCATGGGATTACGTAGAAACAACATCACAACTTGAGCTCAGATGCAGCAAGCCTTTAACAACAAGTATCAAGACTATTTTAGGTCAAAATATACTAAAGAATAAATCTTGTGAATGACCATAGGAAGTGAAGAGTCCCTCGAAGACTATGAAGAGAGGTTCGAGCTGAGTTAGAAAAGGGCAAGGTGTACACTTGACCGTGAGTCTCTGAAGTTGGTCCTCCTCAGGGGAATTCGGGACGACCTTTTAGAAACCCTCCATCTACTAGCTGAGGGAGACATCTACCGACTATCTTATGGGGACATAAAGCCTGTTTTTAGAAACCATTCTAGAGCAACTAGAAAGAAAGGTAGGGGGAGTCAACCCATAGCTAGTACCTCTTCTTCTAATTCATACATTAAAGGTGAAATTGGAAACATGTTGGAAGACTGCAAGAGTGAGATGCTACGAACTCTTTCCATGCAAATGGATACCTTACATATCAAAAGAAAACAAGAGGAAGCACAAAGGGCTTTGGACATTTTTTTCCCTAGATGCACCAAGAGGCATTGTAGGAATGAATTCCCATTGAACTGTATAGAGGTTTGTTCAGTCTGTGAAGAATATCATTCTACAGATAAGTGCCCTTCCTTTCCTCAACCTAAAGATATATACCAAGGGCCCGAAGGAGTCACTAAACAGATCTATTACATAAACCAAAGGAGGCCCCATGGACCTAGACCATACGAGTAGGGGATGCAAGGGACATCTTAGGCATACTACAAACCCAACCAAGTCACATCGATACCTTCTTGGGGACCCCCTCCTCATCCTTCCTAGTGCACACCTCGTCCATGGTCCTTCACATCTCAATATCATGCCCAACCAGCCACCCATTCATTTCAATCCTATGTTGAGTCACAACCTTAGTGGAATGCATCTCATGAGGGGTGGAGGCCTAAATACAACTCTCTTCCCAATATTCTGCCTCCACCACCTGCTCAACCACAACTGTTACCTTTTGCTCCACCAAGGCAACCCCAAATGCCTACCCAGCCAAATCCGAACCTTAATAACAGACAGGCTCAGCAAGTGTATAGTGGGGAACCATCATGCCCAAATTATGTTGTGGAGATTCGAGAAATTAACTTGCGATCTCGTAGCAAGTCTACACCTAGGGAGGTTGACGAAGATAACGAGGAAAGCAAACCTAAATCAAATCCACCCTTTCCTCAGAGACTATCAACGACAATCTAGCCTACCGCAGAAGAGAGTGAACTCCTAGGGGAATTGAAACATTTATGTGTGAATATACCAATTCTCCAAGTCATAAAAGATGTGTCTATCTACAATAGGTTGATCAAAAAGAGGTGCTTTATGCACCTAGGAAGGTGCAAGAGAGATGCCCCAACCATCAATGCCATAGGAAAATTGTCTGACTTGATGTTGGGGTAGATAATCTGTCCAAAATATCTGGACCATAGAAGCCCATTGATGTCCACATCAATGGCACAATGGTCTCACATAGCTTGATTGATGTGGGAGATCCCATTAGTGTGGTGAAAAAGGAAACAATTCTCAAACTTAACCTCCGAGGCTCCTTGAGCAAGACCACGACAGTGCTGCAACTAGTAGACCGCTCCACAGTGACCCTTGAGGGGATTGTGGAAGATGTGATGGTCTCCATTGATTCTTGGGAGTCCCCTACCGATTTCTTAGTTCTCAAGCCAAAGGAATATCTCACTGGGTATCCTCTCATTCTGGGAAGATGCTCGTAGGCTACAGTTGATGCCTACATCAGTTGTTGAGCTTCCAACATGACCATAAAGAATTGGCACATGTCCAAGCAGTTAATCCTATATCCTCCTGTACAACCCTTTCTAGAACATGATCTACCTCTCTAGTTGGAGGAGGAGGATGAAGATGAAGTTTATTGTGCACCACTTTGTACCTTAGAAATCACCATGGGGGGGAAACCACAATATGAGGATGATATGATTGAAAATTTGACTCAGAATCCACCTCCCAATGTATCACCATTAGAAGACATAGTAAGAGAAACCCGAAAAAACCCCTCAACTAATCTCTATGTGGCTGACCCCACTTCTCGTCATGTTAAAAATATAGAGTTCGACCGAGAAAGAACATTGAAAATCAATGAACCCTATCTACTTCCGAGGAGAAGGAGCTATGCAGCATACTGAGAAAACATCTAGATGCCTTCGCCTAGAGTTATAAGGAGATTAAGGGAGTGCACCCTTCAATATGTACTCATCATATATACATCAAGGAAGATTGCAAGCTAGTTAGGCAACCTCAAAAGAGGATGAACCAAGCACTTAAAGATATTGTTAAGGAAGAACTGCAGAAATTGCTTGATGTAGGATTCATCTATTCCATCTCTGATAGTGAATGAGTCTCTCCTTTGGTGCTAGTGCCAAATAAAAATGGTAAGTGGAGAATCTATGTCGACTATCGAGAATTGAACAAAGTGACTAAAAAGGACCATTTTCCTTTACCTTTCATAGATCAAGTGTTAGACGGTCTCATAGGGAAAAAGTTTTTCTCCTTCCTAGATGGGTTTAGCGGTTACAATGAGATTCAAATCAACCCGAAAGACCAATATAAGACCACTTTCACTTGTCCTTGGGGTACCTTTGCATACTGTGTCCTTCCTTTTGGTTTGTGCAATGCTCCAGCCACTTTCCAACAAACAATAAGGTAATGGTATTGTAATCATAAGTTTGTATGTTGATGATGTATTATATATGGGTAGTAGTTCTAAGATGAATGATAAATTCAAAGTTGCCATGATGAATGAATTTGACATGAAAGATCTAGGCCTCATGAAATATTTTCCAAGAACGGAGGTTTATGAAAGAAAGTATGAGATTTTCATTTGTGAGACAAAGTATGCACAAGATATGCTAAATAAATTTGATATGATTGATTGTAATCCATCCCCTACTCCAAGTTGTCATGGAGTTGTGTTATGTAGAAATGATGATTTTGATTTAGTTCATGAGACAACTTACAAAAGTATTGTGGGGAGCTTCATATTCCTAACCCACACAAGATATAATATTACGTATTGACTTTGACTTGTTTCAAGGTATATGAAAAATCCATCTAAAATACATATGAAGAAATTTTAAGTAATGTGAAAGGCACTCTAAATTTTGGTATTTATTGCTACTCTTCTCAAAATTTCAATCTTATTGGATTTAGTGATTAAGATTTGGGAGGTAGTATTGATGACCTTAAGTCCACATCTCCACATTTGGAATTTGTTTCTCTTTTTGTTCTATTTTGATTACCTAGAGCTCAAAGACACAAACCATTGTTTCTCCTCTCATCCACACAAGCAGAGTATGTTGCAATTACCTCAACATGTACACAAGCTGTTTCGCTCAGAATTTTTCTTAGAAGATATTGGAGAAAAGTTGATTCAACTTATAGTGATTTATTGTGATAATGTAAGTGGAATCAAGTTAAAAAAGAACCTAGTTCATCACAACAAGATAAATAATTTTGACATGAAATATCACTTCATTCACGATTTGGTGCACATGAAGTATATTGAATTGAAACACATAAATACTAAGGATCTGCTAGGCGATATCTTCACCAAAGAAGTTACAAAAGATCAGTTTTTGGCACTACTATATAAGATAGTAAACCCTCATTAAGCATTAAAGGGGAGTTTTCAAGATAATGCTTAATCAAGTCATGTAATTTCTGTTGGGAATAATGCTTAATTACTTATGTAAAATGCTGACAAAGTAGCCAACAGATTTTGTGTTCACTCCAAAATTAGAGCACCGGATTGTTAGGGTGGTCACTGCTGGAAAGTGCTGTAAATTAGGTGTAATGTCAATAGATTTGTTTCAGAGTTGATTTTAGTAATAGTTTTAATATATAAGAATGTAGTTAATAGTTGAATTAATATATGAGATTTGCAACATTTCTTAGCTCACAAAGTAACTGTGTTTTTTAATTGTTTTATTTTTTTTTATGTATTTTTTCTTCATAGTACTGTTGGCTTCTAAATTGGGTTGAAATAATTCATTTCATATTCTACAAGTGGTATGAGAGGAGGTAAAATTATTTTGGGTTAAAGTTGTATTGTTGGAATTTCGCTAAAGTTAATCATGTCGAATTCTAACGAGATGCTAGTTCGAGAATTTGATGGGAACGATTATGATTATTGGTGCATTAACATGCTAACGTTTTTTATTGGAAAAGATTTGTGGGAGATCGTTGAATGATGATATGAGGAGCCAGCTGATTGAAATGCTCTTACAGCGAATGAAAGAACAAAAAAAAATTATTGGAAAGGGTTCAAAATAATTCATGTTCTTCCCATTGAAGTGCCAATTCATAGAGGATTGGTACAATAATTGTTACTGTTCTTTTATGAATTTTTAAAATTTTTATTATTAAACTACCTTTGAATAGGCTCTATGCCCTTTGGTCATGCATCACACTAATCATTGTAATTAATATTAGCATGCATAAATAATTGAAAGTTTAATATCATATGCAAATCTTCAAGTCAAAGTATTGTTCTCTACCAAAATATAGAAGGGGGCTTAAATTTATTAAGGTTTCCACCACTACAACAAGAGCCGATATGGTATAGAAAAATTCAAGACAAGACCACCTATCACCAAAGACCTAGGCTTCACCATCAGATAAGAAAGGCAATGTGATTGTTACATAAATTTCTTATCACGTTCACCGAAAATGAAGGTTGGATAAATGGTTGCAAAGTATTAAAAACATAGAGAGAAAGGATATAATGAGTGTATGTGATGGTAGTTCCATTCCCATATGCATGAAGTAATTCTGATCGAGCTGAAATACATTATATATAAATATACTTACACCTCATACAAAATAGAGCAACAGAAGGTGATTGCAGTGACAATGATGTAAATAGGTTTCTTAGTCATCCGGAGATGTTGAAGTGAAATGATACATTGCATGTGGATCTTTCCCATTGATAATTATTGAATATGACCATGGTTGTCATCATGTGACCAGGATAATGGTTTTGAAAATGTACAGGAAATAGTGTTATATTTTTGCATGCCATCAATCAATTCTTGCTCAACTGCATATTTTGTTGGAAGACATAACGTCAACTAACATCATTATTATAAAGAAATGGTTTTTCACATCATTTAACACATCTTAGCCGTAGCCCAAAATCACACAGTAAGGAAATCGAGAATGGAAAAAGATGCAACAGGTGATTTTTTCCTTTATAAATGTGCTTGTAGTGGATTTTGAACATTTGTGATCCTTCAAAAGTGTAAAGCCAAAACCCCTCTAGGATTGAAAGTGGTTGGCATTGTCTTTGAGGTTCATTTCATTTTGATATTTGTTACACTACTTCAAATGATAAATGACAGTCTCTACATATTTATTCTCTCTCAATCTCCATTGAACGATAAGATTTCACCAGAGAAACCTGGAGTAGTTGACATTCTATATATATTAGAATATGAGAGATATTTCATGGGTATGGAAATCACGTTGATCCTAAAACGGGTTTGGAAATTGAAGAAAAAGAACCGATAGTTGATAGCTTGAGAACTGAACTTCAGGCCTTTCTGAAGGCCAAAAGAGCAAACAACATGAGAAGCGAGGTGAGTTACCACAAAGATGGTGGGGAAGGAGACCACTTTCTTAGAAAATCACTTGACTCACAGAACTTGAAGAAAAAGAAGCAATAGTTGATAGCTTACGAGCTGAACTTCAGGCCTTTCTCAAAGCCAAAAGGGCCAACAACTTGAGGAGCGAGGTAAGATACCACAAAGGTGGTAGGGAAGGAGACCTCTCTGCTAGAAAATCACTTGAATCAATGCACTTGAATGGGGATATAAGTGAGCCTCAAGATGTTTCAGATAGCGACATGCATTCAGTTGAACTAAAGAAAGACAATGTTGACAATAGAAAGAGTAGAGGTTACAAATGGGGATATGCATCAGTGTGTAGTATCAATGAAAGGATGGATCGAAAATACTATTAGAAAAAGAGCTCATTCCAGTAGGAAATGAACGACCGAAGGTCCCATGAGAAGTGGAATAGTTTTGACTACCAATTATGGAACAAGCTAGATGCAATAAATGTAACACCAACCAAGAGTCACTTCAAAAAGACAAGTGGCAACCTCGTTGATACAACACCATTCATACAATGAAAGAAACAATTGGGCTTTGCAGGCTATATCACCAGAAACTTGTAGCATCTCAATGAAGGTTGGAGCTTACGATCAAGAAATTACTCCAAAAATTTCATTGGATTTGAAGATAAATACGTATACAGTCTCGCAACCTCAACGGAGTAGCAAAAGGTATAAAACTGTATGTGGAGCCTAGAGCAAAAATTTTCCTCAAGTATGTCCTTGGTAACAACATTACAGGTAGAATTATACCATAGCCTATGATGCGATCAATAATGGATGGAGGAACAAAAAGATAATCACAAAAAAATTGATAGCTCTATGAAAAAAATTATAGACAAGAAGATAATGTTGACCACAAAGGATGGGTGAAATAAGCCATTCACCAATTCAACTAACAAAGAGATTAATTGTTTGATTTGATTTTAGAATGGATAATTTACCCATTCTTGTTGTTAAATGTAGGGGGTTTAAAAAGGGAATGTCCAAGTTATAACATGCTAAACCAACCTTCCTATTCTGGTCAAATCGCAGAGAATCACTTATTGGGTTCTATGAAGATGAAAATGAGCAGTGATTGTTTGGAGTGTTTTTTGAAATGTAGTTTCTATCTCATAAGAAAAAATAATTTTATTCACAATAGTTACCAAAGAAAAGTGAGAAAATAAATATTAAATATGAGAATGTATTAAAAAGGAAAGCAATAAATATATACTTTATTTAAATAGAAAATCATTAAATAGGTACTAAAGGAAAACATTAAGTTATGAGCCCCTGAAAATTAAAAGAATTATTAGAGTTGTTGCCAAAAAAAATAACTTGTACAACTACCAAGTTTTCATCTAATGGAAAATGAGGAAAATTGAGACCGTCCATCACCTTCAAGAGATCTATAGAAGAAAGAAGCAACACAGAACAAGTATTCCCTCTTTTGCATACTTAGGTGTTGCTCATTTCTGAGTGAGACCATGACCAACAGTAAGATTTCCATTGTTGGTTTGCAGGTTGCCTCTTTCAAGTGTCTCGAGGGACATGACTAAAGAGATCCATTGGTTTATAACCTTGCAAAGGTTAAGATTTTTAGTTGCATTTTCTTCATTGATTTACCACTATAGTTGGTATTGACCTCATGATTGTTGTGTAGAATACAATATTCTTACTCACTTGACCAGCATAAAATGACCTTCCCACATTCTACCATACGCCACAATGCATATCTATGTGGATAACAAAATGCACTAAAAAAGGAATTTTCCTTACTATGAAATCTCCTTTCAAGATTTTGAGTTCTTTTATTTTGTAGTCATACTTATTTTAACTTCATTTTATTTTTTATCGTAATTTATGTCATTTTAAGCTTAACCAATGTTAATTCACTACAACATGTTTAATGTTTAATGGTTGTTAAAATAATCCTATTCAATGAGCTTTAAGGAATTTCACCACTAACTAGAATAGTATTGTCATGGAATACATGAAATAAACTCCGCAAGGGGTAACAATGGTAGTATTGACAACAAATTAGTTAGGTTTCTTTTAAATGAATTGTAATTAGGCGGTTGCATCTATTCGGTTTTGTAACGATAGATAGGCATGATATAAAATTATTGTAATACACATGAATAATCATGAGAGCTGAGAATCATATCCATTCAGTTAAAATTCAGTTTTATATCTTGGCTAAGCTTTCTAGGTTCTTCTTTCTTTCATTGTTTTATCTATCTTTCTCTACAATTGGTATGAGAGCCTGCGTAAAGAGGCCGCCTATGCGTGCATTGAGAGTGCGGGCTGGAGCTGGTGAAAGAGCTGAGGCTATGAGCTGTTGTGTGCCCGTTGTCGCTCGAGAAGGCGTGGTGCTGTGTGAAGCCGAGACTGTGAGCTGTTGTGTGCCCGTTGTCGCTGGAGAAGGTGTGGTGCTGTGTGAAGACCCTGCTGTGCATTGAAAAACGTTTAAACTCGTTGTGCGTACGTGAGAAGAGCCTTGTGCACCTGTGCGTCGAAGAACCTGCTGTGCGTTGAAAGAAAAGCGGCTGTTGGACTGGGTGAAAAACGGCTGTTGACTGTGTGTTTTTCATTGCTGCCCGTGAAGAAGACAATTGCTGGCATTTTTTCATAGCTTCCTGGCGGTTTGCTGTGTGAAGACAAACGAGTTCTTTGCTGCGTGTTGCTGGCTTGGCAGCGTTGAGAAGAGCCTGCCGGTGTGTGCGCTGGAGCAGAGAGGGACCGGAGTTGCCACACCTGCGTGGAAGAGACCATTTCTGCCCTGTGGCTACCAGAACCTCTTCGGAGGAGGAAAAAACCTCTGTTTTTCCAGTGTGGCTGCCAGAACTTGTTCAGAAAATCCGGGTATTTTTTAAGAATTTTTTTTCGAGAAAGCTGTTGAAAGAAGTTTTATCTCAGAAATCTTGTTTTAGAACGCTATGAAAGTAAAGTTCTTTAAACTAAGGAAAAAGAAGACAGATTTATTTTTAAGGAAAGGAATTTTTTTTAAGGGTTCTTTCTATTTGGAGAAATAAGGAGATATAAAACCCTAGAAAGTCTGAAACCCTAGGAAAGAAAAAATGGCCAATATGTCGAATGCGAAAATCGAGGTGGAGAAATTCACCGGAAAGAGCAATTTTGCTCTTTGGAAACTGAAGGTTAGGGATGTGCTTGTGCAACAAGGGTTACACAAGGCTTTGGATGGGGCGACTAAAAAACCTGCAACCATGACTACTTCAGACTCGGAGGATTTGGATGCCCGAGCTCTCAGTACCATCCGGCTATGTCTAGCAGATGAAGTTCTCTTCAACATTGTTGAAGAGACTACGACGTGAGGATTGTGGGAAAAACTTGAAGATCTCTATATGACAAATTCATTGACCAACAAAATTTATCTGAAAAGACAGTTATACAGTCTTCGAATGAAGGAAGGTTCAAACGTTGCAGAACATTTGAATGTTTTTAATACACTAATATGTCAATTAACAGATATGGAAGTCAAAATACAGGAAGAAGATAAAGCCATAACCTTGTTGTGTTCTCAACCTGAATCATGGGATCACTTCGTAACTTCAATCAGCTTCAGCTCTGCTGATTCTTTGAAGTTTGAATCAGTCATGGGAGCTCTTATGTCTGAAGAAGTACGAAGGAAATCCAACACTGAAACAGCTGCATCAGAAGCCATGGTCGCTAGAGGACGCTCGAACGAAAGAGGAGAAAAAACAAGGGGAACTTCCAGATCAAAATCAAAAGGAAATAAGTGTAAGGCGAAATGTTGGAACTTCAATAAAGTTGGACACTTGAAGAAGGACTGTTGGAAAGGAAAGGAATCCGAAAACCTGAAGAACGAAGCGAATCAGGTCGATTCAGGTATGATAGATGAAGTTTTATCTGCTGAAGAATTGTGTATGATAGATGAAACTTCACCTGAATGTAATATCTCTCAGGGTGTAGATAGCTGGCTGTTAGAATCTGGTGCTTCGCATCACATGTGGCCACATAGAAATTGGTTTACCTCGTATGAAAATGTAAACGGTAGTTCTCTGTTTATGGGTAACAATATGTCATGTCAGACTGTTGGGATGGGAGATATCAGGATTAAGATGTATGATAACATAGTTAGAACATTAACTAGTGTTAGACATGTACCTCATTTAAAGAAAAAAATGATTTCTTTGGGAGTTTTGTATTGAGATGGATATAAGTTTATAGGTCAGGATAGCGTCTTGAAAGTCTTCAAAGGAGCACTTGTGGTTATGAAGGCAGAAAAGGTCGGAAATCTTTACAGGTTAAAAGGAAGTACTCAGATCGGTGAAGCAGCGGTTGCATTAGAAAAGGAAGAAGCAGGGACTCGTCTATGGAATCAACGATTGGGTCATTGAGCGAGAAAGGCCTTCAGATATTGATGAAGCGTAAATCTCTTCCAGCTCTGAAATCCTTGAATTTAGATTTCTGTAAGCATTGTGTGTATGGAAAATAGTGTAAACAGAGGTTTAAAGTTGGAAATCATAATAGTAAAGATGTTTTAGACTACATTCATTTTGATCTGTGGGGGCCTTCCCGTGTTATGTCATATGGAGGTGCACTGTATTTTTTAACATTTATTGATGATTACTCCTGGAAAGTTTGGATCTATATGCTAAAAAGGAAAGCTGATGTATTAAATGTCTTTAAACAATTTAAAGTAATGGTAGAGAAAAGAACAGGAAAATCTATTAAATGCTTAAGAACTGACAATGGTGGTGAGTTCACGTCAGGTGAATTTGAACAGTACTATCAGGATGAGGGAATTGTTAGGCACAAAACTGTTGTTTATACTCGTCAGCAAAATGGTGTTGCTGAGCGTATGAATCAGACTCTTATGGAAAGAGCTAGAAGCATGATTAGCAATGCTAACTTGCAAAAGGAGTTGTGGGCAGAAGCAGTATCTACTGCTTGTTATTTAGTTAACAGATCACCTTCAGTAGCAATTGATTGTAAAATTCCTGAAGAATTTTGGACGGGTCAGTCTTGTGACTATTCACATTTGAGAATATTTGGGAGTGATGCTTATTCTCTCATTCCGAAAAATCAGCGTTCAAAATTAGATCCAAAGTCAAAATGTTATGTCTTTGTTGGGTATGACTATGTAGGGAAAGGATATAAGTTGTGGGATCTTACATTGCGGAAAATAGTCATTAGTAGAGATGTAACATTTGATGAATCCTCTCTTTTAAAATCAACTATTGAAAGAATTGAACAGGAACAGGTGTCGCCAAATCAACGAGTTCAGTTGGAGGCTAGATTTTTCGGTGACACCCGGAAGGAAGGAGAAACCTCTAGAGAAAAAGGTGCTGAAGACACAAAGGAAACCATTGAAGCTTCTGAACCAGTGCAAGTTTCTGAACGGGTTCAGCAACGAGTTTCTCTAAGAAGGTCTACAAGGGAAAGGAAAATTCCAAAAAGGTATGAAGATTCTGCTTCGTCTTTTGCTTTGATTACTGAAGATGGGGAACCTTCTTGTTATCACGAAGCAGTAGATGATACAGATAGCGAAAAATGGAAAGTGGCTATGGAAGAAGAAATGGACTCCTTAGCCAAAAACAATACCTGGGATCTTGTAGAGCTTCCTGAAGGGAGAAGTGTTGCTGGATGAAAATGGGTCTTCAAGCTGAAACAGAAAGTTGATGGAAGTATCGAAAGGTATAAGGCGAGACTCGTAGCAAAAGGGTATTCTAAGTTTGAAGGTATAGACTTTCATGAGATTTTTTCTCGAGTTATAAAACTTGTTTCTATTCGTATTGTGTTAGCACTAACTGCGTTGCTTAATCTTGAGTTAGAACACTTAGATGTTAAAAGAGCTTTTCTACATGGTGATCTGAACAAAGAGATATATATGGAACAACCAGAAGGTTTTGTATGAGGTCGTAGCAGAAGATTAGTTTGCAAGCTCAAGAAATCATTGTATGGTCTGAGGCAATCTCCCAGACAATGGTACAAGAAGTTTGATTCCTTCATGGTGAGCCAGAACTTTGTAAGAAGTGAGTATGATCATTGTGTATACTTCAAAAGTTTCAATGGAACATTCATTATCTTAGCTTTGTATGTTGACGATATGCTTATTGCAAGCAAAAGCATGGAAGAGATCAACACGTTAAAGGCTCAACTCTCTAAGACGTTTGATATGAAGGATCTTGGAGCAGCAAAACATATCTTGGGCATGGAGATACAGAGAGATAGAAAAAATGGTAAGCTTTGGTTATCACAGCAGAAGTATGTGGAGAAGGTACTTGAAAAGTTCTCTATGAACAATGTGAAACCTGCTAATATTCCACTAGCTTCCCATTTTAAGCTTTCTTCAGTTTTAAGTCCTAGAGATGATGAAGAAAACAAATATATGTCTCATGTACCATATGCAAATGTGGTAGGCAACTTAATGTATGCGATGGTATCTACAAGACCTCACATTTCACATGCACTTGGAGTTGTGAGCAGGTTCATGGAAAATCTAGGTAAAGAACATTGGCAAGGAGTGAAATGGGTGCTTCGATATCTAAGAGGCACAAGTGACTGTTGCATCGTTTTTAATGGTAGTGAAGGATCAGTGTGAGGATATGTAGATGCTGACTATGCAGGGGATTTGGACAAAAGAAGATCTACTACAGGTTATGTCTTTACTCTTGCAGGTGGAGCGATTAGTTGGATGTCAAAGCTTCAAGAAACAGTTGCATTTTCCACTATTGAAGCCGAACATATAGCTGCCTCAGATGCGAGTAAAGAAGCAATCTCGTTAAAGCGTCTCCTAGATGAAATTGGAAGAAAGCATGAGAAAGTGGATGTACTTTGTGATAGTCAAAGTGCTATTCACTTGGCTACAAATCATCCCTATCACAGCAGAACCAAGCACATTGATGTAAGGTATCATTTTCTAAGACATGTGATCGATGGCGGAAAAGTAGCTCTTAAAAAGGTCCATACACAAGAGAATTGTGCACACATATTCACAAAGCTAGAGAAGCTGCAGTGGTGTTTAGCTTCTCTTGGCTTGGAGAAAAGATGATGAATGGGCATGGGCAAGAGATTACAAAATTGTTGTGAAGGTGGAGTTTGTTAGTATTGACAACAAATTAGTTAGGTTTCTTTTAACTGAATTGTAATTAGGCGGTTGCATCTATTCGGTTTTGTAGCGATAGGTAGGCATGATATAAAATTATTGTAATACACATGAATAATCATAAGAGCGGAGAATCATATCCATTCAATTAAAATTTAGTTTTATATCTTGGCTAAGCTTTCTCAGTTCTTGTTTCTTTCATTGTTTTATTGTCTTTCTCTACAAACAACAATCAAACTAGCCACCTAGTTTTCACATCTAGACTCCAGCTAAAGAGGCTCCAAGAGATTGATCCATCCATAAGTTGAAACTAAAAGAGGTTATATCATGATTCGTTGAAACACAAATGATTTTGAATTAGGTTTGAATGGCATAGGGTAGACTAGAACATATAGGGAAATTTCATTTACTACTATTTAATCTAGAAATAATATAGTTCTATTACTATTACCAACAAAATTAAAAAATTATCAAAAATTGTGACGTTATCATTTTTCTTCTACTTTTATCTAGTACTTCAAAATTAGCTTACCACATGGAACCACACATTTACATAACTCAAGGAGTTTAAACTTTGATCCTAATTGGATGGTCTCTTAAAATCCACACAACTAACCGAAGTTTAATGGATTTTAGGTAATGTTCATCATGCATACATAATAGGAGTATCAGTTTTGTAGGAAAGCTCAACCTATTTAAACAACTACATGAAAATGTATTGTTAAAAATTTAAATAACTATAGGTTTTACCATTTCTAATGATTAAATCATGAATCCTAAATTTTGTTTCATTCTTTTATTTTTTTATGTATATTAATTCATTTATCTTATAATTATAATTTTTTGTTTATAACCATTCATTATTGTAATCAACTTGGAGTAGCTTAATTGGCAATGCCCTTGGAAATGGGTTCAAATCTTGTGCTATTAGGTTGAGAAGTTGGGTATGATAAAGATGTAGTCCTAGCAAACATACAAAAGAAATCATTATTGTAAATCGAGCTTTCATAACATATTCTTAACCATTTGAGTAATATCTAGTGTATGTGCATGTCTCCTTTGGGCATTAAAACATTTTATTAAAAAATATTTTGTTTACACCTATTTCATTTGAAATGAAAAATGTTAAGAAAAAAAGTAAATAGATATCTTATACTAAAAAGACAATCTCAATTTAATCTTAATTTGTAATAAAATTTTAAATCTATTAACTAATACCCTATTTTATAAAATTAGTTAAAATCTTTCAAATATTAAAAAAAAAAATTCAATGATAATAATATTGATCGGGGATATACAAGGAAGGATATAATAATACAGTAATAGAGCACATAAAAAAAAAAGAAATTGATGTACTTAATTCATTCCAATAAGTTGATCTATCACATAACTTGCAACTAAGGGATTTTATATCATCATTAGGTGAATAGGACATGAGTTTGAAATATGTTTGGATAGAATTGTGACAGCTCAAATGAGAAGGAATATTTCATCTAATTCATCTTAATCCTCAAATTATAATAGAGTTTCATTCCCACCAACTCCACTTCCATTGCTAACAAAATTTAGAAATCATCCAGGATTGTCAAAATTTCATGCATTTTATTTTCTTTTTCTAGATATATTGACTATTTGTAAATTATCTTATCACATTGAACCACAAATGTACAAAGTTCAAGAATTTGACATTTGGTCTTCTTTAGATTGACTAGGTAGTGCTCATGACACATAAATACTAGGTATATACAATCCCTCATAAAGCTAAACCTACTAAAACAACAAGAAAATGAGTTCTCCAAGATTGAAATGTGGGTGTCATAAGAACTATTGGTTTTCTCAATATGAATCTTGATCATTATTTCACCAACAAAAGCTATCTTCACCATTAGTTCACCACTACAATAAATGAAATCTTAATATTGAGTGAATATAGATTTCCCAAAATTGTTAAATAGTTGGTAGTGAATATAAATACTGTAGTTTTATTATTATAATTTTTTATATATTACCATTCATTTGTCTTATAATTTCAATTTATTCATAACTAGTTCTTCTTAATATAGATCTAGTTTTGGTATTGCAGTATAACAAACTTTCAGTTATTTGAAAAATATCTAGGATATTGAGATGTCTTCTTTAGCCATTACAACATTTTATTAAAAATCATTTACTTCATTTACTAATATTTCAAATATATAAAAAAATAATAAATAGACAATTTTAAAAAATAATGTTAATTTAATTGTAATTTATAATAAAATTTTAAAATTAGAAGCATACCTATTTTATAAAGTTAATTAAAATATTATAAATATTTTATTTACTTTGAAACCGTGATGAAATAGTAAATTGTACTCAACCAAATTAAAGGTAAAATATTTCATTGAAAAAATAATTACATCAGAGAAATAACCAACTAAATTCTGAATATGTAAATTTCAATTCTACTTCATTTAACTTCGCCCCGACAGAGAGGGCATTGATTTGTGTTTCTAAACAATTGGGCAGCACATTGAGGATGCAGAATGTGGGAACATGGCAGTTGTACTACGTTCTTACCATCCTCAAAATCCTCCAAACAAATTGTGCACATTTCTGCTCCTACTTTGGCTTCTACTTTGTTGAATTGAACGACAGGTAAACTTGCTACCGTTTCAGCGGGCAGCACAACAGGCAGCCCAACTGTGACAAAACCCAAAGGCTCTAGCAATTCGTCGAGCTGCGCCAGGAGCTGGTCGGCAGTAAGTTCATCATCACTGGTGGGGAGAACGTAATAGTGTTGAACAGGGCCATGACTGTTTACTGATTCTTCTTCGTCACTCGGGGAGCGAACGTAAAAGTGTTCAACAAGATGTGAGCCCATTCCTAGAGTACACTCCGGGGGCTTGTTGGCTCAACCATTGTTTCCAAGAGTACAAAGAAGTTCAGAATTACTATTACACTGATTCTGGTGAATTGTGTCTCAACTACCGTATGGAAACGCTCACCGTCACGGGTCTTGATTTTCACAGAACCTCAATGTATACCTTTCTATACTAAAAAGATCTAGTATTATGTCGACTCAAAATTTGAAAATCAGAAGTCGGCTCCATCAGCTTTATTGTCGGCTTTATAGGTCTATTCCACTCTGGGAAAAAAATTGTTTCAAGGGATCAAATTTTAAAGTTATTTATGAACTTTTAATCCTCTAAATCTTATCTTAAGATGGGGTATATTCAAGTAAATTCTGAATTAGTTTTAATGAATTAGTTTTAGTGGTTAAAAATAAGTTTAATTTAATTTCTATAATTTTGTCATTTATGGGACATTATTTTTTGATGTAAAAAATAATTATATGTATGGGTTTAATTTTTAAGATGATATTCATATTTGCATGTAACATTTTATCTATTTATATTGAAATAAGGTTGATTATGTAAATTTGTGCTGACATTAATAGTGAGATTGTTATATAGTTCCACAAATAAAGAAGTCTCATACACCCATTAAAATGTTGACTCATATTCCCTATTTGGTTGTAGTGTTGTGAATTATGGGGTATTTTATACTCATTTTTTCAATCATATTGTAAAATTTGACCTCCTAAATGACCATGAACTTGATTTTGACCACCTTAACTCTAAACCTTAAAGAGTTGTGAGAGTCAAAGGCACATTTGTTTTGACATAATTAAAATGAATCTCCTCTTAAAAGATCTAAATAGGGGTTTATCTTATAAATAACCAACAAAAAATTATCTTGGATTCCTCACATTAATTTATTTTAACTTAATATTGAGAGGAGTCAAATATCTCAAGTTGCAAATATTTCCTAAAGTTATACAATGAGGTTTTCATAAATTAAATTCTCCCTAAGCTCAATAGATTTAATGTTATACTCATAATTAATATTAAAACTAATAGTAATTAATGTTAGTTGTAGGAAACAAGCTTATTGTATTACCTATAATTTCCCCATTTATTCTAAAAAAATTTTGTCCTATAAAATTTCCATATAGGTATATAGCTTGAGTGGGTTTAAAAGTCAAGAGCATATATTTCTCCTTAACATCTCATATATTCAAATTCAAAAGAGCTAGAATATATACATTTTTGTAGAATTTAGTAGTAAGATCTTTACATGGAGACTAGTCACTTGTCTCATAAATAAAAGAGTCTCATGTACCCATTTTAAGATTATTATATTTCAACACAATATTTTATTTGAATTTATTTTATGTTGTTTAATATAATTGTTTTTAGGTATTCTTGGAGTTTAGGTCAGACTTCCAACAAGATAGTTGAAGCCTATGAATAATTTTAGGGTTTTAGGTAACTTGTGAATCTACAAATTCATGACCTGATTACTTTTCATGATTTTTTGAATATAATTCGTTATTTACATTGAGTACCTCTCCTATGAGACACAAAGTTGAAGTTAAGTAACATTTTCAAGTGTATTTATTAGTTGTATTATTTATCCCTAAGATGGAATGTCTTCATTTTATAATATCAAACAACTCTAAAGTTCAACACAAGGCAAATTTGGGGTTAAGGCTAAATCACAATGAATTTTGGTGGGCAAGGAAAAAGGGTTTTGACCCCATTGGTAAATGGTTAATCAAGAGACTCAAAAATCAATGTAACATTTTGATGCTTTGTGCATTTTGGTTTTATTAACTCTTTATAAATTAAATGTTAAGATGGAAGTATGCTAATAATTAATATTAATGTTAATTATTAATTAATGTTAGTAATAAAAAGCTAGATTAATCTAATACCTATAATTTCGTCATTTATTTGACATTATTTCTTTAACAAAAACTTTCCTTACATATTTTTAATGGGTTTAATGCTTAAAAACAAGTGTTTTCTCCTAACATGTAGCATACTCAAACTCAACAGAGATAGAATGAAACTCAAGGGAGACAAAACATTATATTGTCTTTCTTGCTTTCCTATTAAGACTGGATTTTCTTTGTTTGTTTCCCTTCCTAGGTAAAGGTGATGGATTTCTTTAACAAAATCTTTCCTTACATATTTTTAATGGGTTTAACGGTTAAAAACAAGTGTTTTCTCCTAACATGTAGCATACTCAAACTCAAGGGAGAGAGAATAAAACTCAAGGGAGACAGAACATTATAGTGTCTTTCTTGCTTTCCTATTAAGACTGGATTTTTTTTGTTTGTTTCCCTTCCAAGGTAAAGGTGATGGATTTTTTGAGAAAACCACTGTATTACCATGATGTTTCCATTACCCTTGAATATTTCTTGGCTCCTTATCACTATCTAAATGGTGTGATTGTTGGATAGAATTTTGCCCACTCTTTACATATGCCAAAATGATGGCTAATTAGCTTCCTCTTGATTAAGATGGAATGTCATGAGTATGAGGAGTAGTGAGTCTCCTAGTTCTCATAATTTATGGACTAATGAGCCTGAATGGGCATAGAAACATTGGGTCATTTTGGATATTTCCATCCACCATTTATCTTATTGGCTTCATTGTGAATATGGGAAAACATTGTGAATATGGGAAAACACCCTGAAGGTGTCCAAGCTACTTGCAATATCTTCAACCATAAGTTGTATTTTCATAATCCATTAGTTGGAAACAAAAGTTATTTTCCCATTTAAGGAGGATCTTTTGGAAATCTTTTACTAAAGTCCACTTTGATACAAACCTCAATAAATGTCTTAATTCCTTTTTTAATTCTTTCCAAGTCAATTTTGATGAAGAAACTGAACAAATTTATGAAATCTTCTAAGATAAATTGATGTCTAACATGGATGGAAAAATTAGGAAACCTCACCCATATTGGAGATTCTAGATTTGACATACATATAGGATTAAAATATAGAAACCACGGTTGAAGAGAGAGACGAGATAGACCAAAAAACAAGTTTCCATGAGGGGAAACCTTCTACCAATCTTATAACTTCTGAAAAAATAACAATAGAAAAACCTTTTGACTAGAAATGTAAGGCAACATCTAGAGACCAACTCTAATGAACCCACTCCTAGAGAGTTTATGATAAACTTCAAAACTAATTGAAACACTAAATAATCTGATCCTGATTTAAAGAGGAACGCAACAAATTACAGAGATAACCATATACACAAAGATGCAGCGGAAATAATACTTCATTTTATTAATGGAAAATACTGAAACATGCTTACAATCAGAAATGGAAACAAACTAGCTAGG
>APFE030857637.1:0-11571 GCA_000404065.3 Pinus taeda
AGAAGTTGGTTCATCGATTGGATCAGTTTTTCAAGGAACAGTTTGACTTCGCCCCCTTTGTTATGGTCATTGCTTGAATATTTATATACTTGGAAAGATGTTATTTATGACATAAATGGTTTCAAAGTTTATCCGTGATTTTCATGTTTTAAATCGTACATTTTGAATTATGTAAGAAACATCTGTGTCTTTGGTTGAGTGAGGCATTTTCTCTTTAGAAAGAAGCAAGAAATACCTAGGCCTCTTGTAGTTCTTAATCTACACAAAGTGGTCGTAAAATCAACTAGAGGGAAATCTAAAGAATATAGCTTTGACAAGGTTTTCCTTCTTGGTACTTCACAAGGTGCACAAAACATAATATTTTGCAGTTATATTGTAGGTTATTATTTAACAGAAGCTTCACTTTTTTATCATCATTATATCTAAATAGTACATTGTATAAAAAAATGTCTCTTATGATTCTACAGATCAAATCATTATAGAAGTGGAGACAATTATCATATCAACTGTGGACAGACAAAATGTATGCATTTATTCTTATGGACAGATAGGGACTAGCAAAAGTTCTACTATGGTTGGTATTTTCTATTTTGGGCTTCTCATTGAGCCACGTATAATGATGGTATTGTTCTTAACCACTTGGTGGATAAATTAGGTTATCAACTATTTTATTCTTGTCAAGTTTTGTAGGAAGGCATATCAAATTGTCCTAGGATTGTTCCCCATATGATTCGGGAACTGTTTCATCAGGCTTCTCTCGATAGGACTATCAACTTCACATTCTCATTTAGAATTCTAGAAGGATACATGGGATTCAATGAACAAAGTTAGTAGACCATTTTTCCAAAATGATATTTTATACTCATAACATGGCATCCTTCTTCAAACGTTAAATATGTATGGAGTTGTAATTATAGTTTCTCATTGAGCCACCTATACTGATGTTATTGTTTCTCAACTAGTTAGTGGATACAATTAAGTTGTTAACTATTTGATTCTTGTTAAATTTTATAGGAAGGAACATCAAATTGTCCTGGGATGGTTCCCCATATTATTAAGGAACTATTTCATCAGGCCTCTCTGGATAAGAATGTTAGCTTCACTTTCTCATTTAGCATGATAGAGTGTTAGCCCTTAACAACATTGTTGGATATAACTGGTAAGAGGGTATATGGATTTTAATTCCTTGAGTAGCTTAAGGTTAGCATGGTTTTCCACATGCATTTTCAATTTTATTTCAGATTTTTTTGGTGATGTAAGTTCAATACCCAGTATCTATCGGTAGGTGTATATTTTTGCAATATGTAATTGAAAAAAGTTTATTCCACCAAAACAACATAGGGAGATGGCCACATTCATTATGTTGAAGCCGATAACAAAAAATGATTGTCAGATGCTTTAGCAATTGGACATATGAACTTTTTGTTAACATTTTTAATCATTTTAGCATTGATGCATTCTGATTTTGTAGCTCATAGTTATCTTTGTTTAATTTTACCATAGTGTTAGTTTTCTTTGTAACCTTCGGATTTGGAATTTGTACAAAACCATGTGACATGTAATTGTATTTTTATCTCTTACAAAAATTAACTTTTGAGATTGAAATATCTAGCGTCTATCACGAACTATGACTTCTAACAATATCCAACAATTGGTCCTTTCTTTACTAGAGAGTTGTGTTGAGTTAATTTACCTTTTTGTTTCAAGTTTATTTTCATTTAGCCTCTTTCTATGTAGCATATGTTTACACTATCATTGGCATCATCATTGGTGGAACAATTCAGGGTCTAGTGAATGAATTGTAAAGTGCTTGAAATTATCAAAAGCTCTGACAATTCTAGAGGCTACAATAGTTTTAAATGCTTGTCATCACATGTCCAAGCATAAAGTGGATGCTTCCCTCATTATTGATTCAAATTATTTACTTTATGGGATAATAATAGATAAGTTGTGTTAGGATTCTTATACTGGAAACAAATTATTTGTTTATATTATGATTTGGTCTAGTGAGGCTCACAAAAATATTCAAATGTAGTACAATGCTAGAAAAACATTTTTCGAACTTGTGTTTAAACAAAGAAAGATTTGTATCTTTTATCAAAGTTTTCAATGACACAAACTTATAACTAACCAATCTTTATGTCTTAGATATAACCAACCAGTCTTAAGTCTTAGATATAAGGATTTCAGACCTAACAGGGACTATCATTACATGTAACTGTTGTTTTGATCTAATTGAGAGTTTCAGAATAAAAATTCTTCAAAAATAAAAACTCTTCAAATTAAGAGTGATTCAATACAATGTATTTTCATAAGAAACCATAAACCTTAGATATTCAAGTTTGGAGCTTAACAACTTTTTTAAATAAACATGATCAAAATTCTAAATTGGAATATGGGAAAGAATATGACATTCCTCCTCCTTAACCTAAGAATGATCAAATTATAATATCAAACATTAATAGAATGATTGAATATATGGTTTCAATTTTTAACGACTTCTCATTCAAGATAATTTAATTCCTTTGTGAGAGATACCCAATGTCCCAAAGGGCATAAGATTTCTAGATGAATAAGAGATCCATATCTTTGTGAATAGGTCTAATTGTCAATTAGTGTTGCTTAAAGTGAGAGGCTCCAAAGATATCATGGGGTATATGTCTCTAACCAGGAGACATGAGAGGAAAACAATGATACAAAAGAGGTATGTGTAGAAGAGAAGGGAACATAATATATAACATTAAGTATTAATATTTATTTTATAGTTAACAAAAAAGGCATTTTTTTTTTTTCATTTTTTTAAAAATCCTTTTAATAATCATCTAGAGAATTCTATATATAATATATATAATATTATATATATATATATATATCTATAAGGATGATGAAAAATTTTTTCATTAATATAAAAAAGGATTACATTGAGTACATCTAATTAACATTGGACCAAAAGAACTGTCTTGGGGTCATGCCTCCAACTAGGTATGATATACTATGCACCTTTTCTACTTATAAGTATATATTAAATATCCCTTATGATATGAGATGCCAGAGGTATTTAGGGAATTTTCTTTCTTCCCCTTTCTCCTACAAAAATCCACCCATCCTACAAATTTTATCAGTTACAATTGAGGACAATGCAACATCCTCATTTTTTAGAGAAAATTTCATCGCTACCACCTCCTTAGAGTGCAGGACATTCCTATCACCATCTAAATGATTGGACACATGAGGTCGCTTCTACCCACCAGTTGTAGTCACGATTAATGTTGTTGAATTTTCATTCTCCATAGCTGGAGGATTCTTTTCCGCTGAAGTCAGAGGCAAATGGACTGTGGGTTGCATAGGATCTTGCGAGGTTGAAGAATCAGGAACTGCCTATTCCTGTTGAGGATTTTTCTTCTTATTACTTGTCATGTTCTTAACATTTGAAGTTGCATTCTGATCACACCATCCACGGTTTGGTTTTCACAGCTCCGGGGATCCTAAAACCCCTTTAGAGGTAAGGATTGCACTCTGAAGATGCTTGAGATGTTGACAAGATTTGCATCCAAAAGTTGTGTTTTCATAGATTAAAAGGTTTATGATGTTCCTTTCCCCTCCATTTTAGAATTATTTTATTCAATAGACCTACATTTAAGTCCAGTTCAACATAGATGCAGACAAATGTGATGAACCTATTAGCTAGTCTCTTAATGTTTATTTTAACAAAACGTCTAATAAAATTTTCAATAGCTTCAAATAAATCTGACTGAATGCACTAGAGGGTTAATTTTGGGAGTTTTACCCATACCGAAGTGGCCAGAGTCTTCATGGAGAGTGGGTTGAACTCTTGAAACCATGGATGGATTGAGAGTCTCGCATGACCCCATAACTAGGGACCTTGGTCAAAATCCCCTTGCCTATCTGTAAGACACTTAAAGAAAACAACAAAATAACATTTGGAACAAAAAAGATCTAATTTCTGCGCCCAATTCTGAAAAACCCAATCTCTAAGGGCAAAAGTCGAGGGCCATAATCCATTAAAATGACATATGACCACATGCTAAACATAAAAATGAATCTTTATCATTGTGAAGAGCTCATTCATCTTGAGCGTTGGAGCTTCCAATGAATGCTCAACTGTAAAGGCCTAGCCAACAAGTTCCTTTGAGAGTTGGGATCTGGAGCCTGAATTGAGATAATCTTTAAATAGATGGGTTTAGAGGCATAAGGTGCCCCATTTCATTTGGCACCTCCTTACAATATGACAATGAGGGAGATAGATACATCCTTTTTTATGCCATAATCCCTCAGAGCATTTTCCAAATTTAATTGCCTCCCATCATAAATTAGTCTCATACTTCCCTCTAGGATACCAAGCAACTTATAAATTATGTATGCAAGTGAATATACGACCTCCCATTCAGCGACCCTGAGGCATAGATATTTTCTAGATAGGGTTTTAACATAAATTGGAAATTTTTGGACCTCAAAATCACCAATACCATCCAATGAATCGATGACATGAGGGTCTAGACCCAAAGGAACCCTCTCGGGTGCCAAGCCTGACAGGAAACTTTTGTCAAATACTTCCCTGGAAGGTCCGCAAATTTCTTCAGACACTTTGTTGAAAGGATGCTTAAGTTCGGTTCCTGTCGCTCTTTCAACCCTAACATGTCTCTAGCGCCTCAACTTTGCACTCTTACCCAACCATTCATGCTAAGCTCTCTGAGCAGTGGCTATGGCCTCCACGAATTCACATCGACACTCTTTGGAAACCATCTAAGATTCTTCTTCGTGGTTTTCCAAGAAAACCTCTTTGTTGCACAGATAACAAATATATGACATGGATTCTTCATCTTATTTTCGATGTATAGGTCCTCGGTGTTATGGTTTCCTTGGTTAGCCATGTTTGAGTTTCAACACTCGCGAAGCATTTACCATATATAATAATAACTATGTCAATTAATATTATTTATTTATATGAATATATAGTTAATACTAAAGATAAATGATAAGAGATATATAATATATATATATATAATAATAAATATATCATAATATATATAATATATATAAATTAAAATAATAAATTATAAGGAATAATAATTACTACTACAACCATATTCAAAATATTAATGTGGTTGATGTAGCCGAAGGCTTAATTTGTATCTACCATTGATAAATATATAACAAAGAAAATTATTGCAACAAAATTATTATTATTAATCATTGCAAAAAAATTATTAGTATTAACTTTGATTTTATTTAACCCTTAAGGACCTCATCTTGATAAAAAATAGAGTGTTCAAAATCTCTAAGAAAATGGTGGGCGTTGAGGTCATTTTTTTAAAATTTATTAAAAGCTAATGCAACCTAAGAAACTCTCTAACACACTACATCCATTGATAAGCATTCAGACGAATCCCTTGAAAACCAATCTAGGTCGCCAATTAAAAATAAAAGTCAACAAATTTTCAACCACCTTAAATTGAAATAAGTAGCTTTCAGCAAAATAACCTTAACTTTTTTATTAAAATACTTATTTATAAAAATGAAAAACACTTCATCAAAGTTATTATTATTGAAATATATTTATAAATTCATGCCTAAATTATTTATTTAATATATTATAAAATATATTTCATAATAATAACCACTTTTGTGAATTGCACTTCATCTTTATAACCAAACACCTTACAAATTGAGGCTAGTGAACAATGATGAAGTGGATGTTAAAAAAAAAACTGCCACTTGGATAATCATATAACCAGTCTAACCATATTTGAGTTATTTTCCATAAAAAAATTCCATCATGTGGGAGTGAAAATACATTTAATTAGAATACAAAAGAGATATAGCTTTGTAAGGAAAGAATTGAAAAGTAAATTTAAGACGTTTGTAAAAGTTTGATATTTTTTAAAATAGAAGATATTTAAGAATTTTTAAAGAAACCAAATTTTTTCAAAGAGATTTATTAGATTTTATCTTATAGATGACATGATAGAATATGATATTTATAATTATAGGATGATATAATAAATATAATAACCAAATTATAATTAGAATGATAATGGCAATTACGTGGTTACAATTCATATTTATTGGAAAAAATATTTTCTAAAAAATTGTATTAGAACTCTAATATATAGTAATATAATATATTTATGCGTGAAATTATGCTTAAGATAGATTGATTATTTTAGTTAGCTAATCAGGTTAGTTGAGATAAGATCTCAACCATACTTAAAATTAACAGTTAGATATAACTAATTAACAATCACTGATGATGAATATCACACAATAAACATAAGACAAGTAGGAGTCATTACTTCCAACACACTCATTTAAAGTTTAAAGTGTACTTGTATTGATCCTTTTTCTCATTGAGTCTTCACCAACATCTTTATCTATTTTAAAATATCATAGATTGAGTGTTCCATCACAACCATCCATATAGAACTCTAATATATAGTAATACAATATATTTATGCATGAAATTATGCTTAAGATAGATTGATTATTTTAGTTAGCTAATCAGGTTAGTTGAGATAAGATCTCAACCACACTTAAAATTAAGAGTTAGATCTAACTAATTAACAATCACTGATGATGAATATCACACAATAAACATAAGACAAGTAGGAGTCATTACTTCCAACACACTCATTTAAAGTTTAAAGTGTACTTGTATTGATCCTTTTTCTCATTGAGTCTTCACCAACATCTTTATCTATTTTAAAATATCATAGATTGAGTGTTCCATCACAACCATCCATATAGAACTCTAATATATAGTAATACAATATATTTATGCATGAAATTATGCTTAAGATAGATTGATTATTTTAGTTAGCTAATCAGGTTAGTTGAGATAAGATCTCAACCACACTTAAAATTAAGAGTTAGATCTAACTAATTAACAATCACTGATGATGAATATCACACAATAAACATAAGACAAGTAGGAGTCATTACTTCCAACACACTCATTTAAAGTTTAAAGTGTACTTGTATTGATCCTTTTTCTCATTGAGTCTTCACCAACATCTTTATCTATTTTAAAATATCATAGATTGAGTGTTCCATCACAACCATCCATACTGAGCTATCCTTCCACTTGATCCCTTGAAGATATAATTGCTTCATACTACTAAATCAATTGTGTGTTTGTAATGACTAAACTACTAGTCATTCTACTGATATACTTACATCTATCAAAATTCATGTCCTATTGTTGTACTCAATAATTATCTAGGAAAGAAATTTAGATACTGAATGTACAAATAGTTAATATTACAATATGCCCTTCATTTATATTCATCGTCACTTATTTTTTTTGTTTACTTAAAAACGTTTTAGTATAAAACAAGCTCACATGCTTAGAGGGGTCGCTTTCAATATCATTGTGACATCTTCCTATACTAATTTATGGAAAATTTCATATCCAATGCCTTATTTCCACTAGCGACAATAACAATAATATTCCTTAACCACCTTTGGGAACTCCAAGTCACCAAGGATACATTCTTTGCATTGTTCTGATTCATCATTGGACCACAACAACTCCACATTATATGACACAAATTCCACACAATTGTTCATCCTTACACATCCACACATAATAACTAACTATGGATGCTTCTCACACTTTAGAAAACCCATCGTACATGCACATAAATAAACCTACATGCACATAAAAAAATTCTACATATGCATGAGATTAATCTTGCATATCTTACATATTTATAGGCCTTCATAAGGGAGTTACAACCAGAGCTACTAGCTTTGATACTAAATTAACCTACATGCACATAAAAAAAAATCTACATATGCATGAGATTAATCTTGCATCTCTTACATATTTATAGGCCTTTATAAGGGAGTTACAACCAGAGCTACTAGCTTTGATACTAAATTAGAAGATACCCAAGAATACCATAAAGAAACCAAACTCTCTTGAAGAAAGATTTATTAGATCTGATCCATTTCCAAATACATGATAGAATCCCATATTTATAGTAATGAGACAGATACAATAAATAACCATAACAACCAATTATAATTACAATGATATTGTCACCTATGTGGTTACAACTCACATTTATTGGAAAAAAACATTCTTTAGAAGAATGCACTAGAACTCTAATATATAATGCAATATATTTATACACAAAATTATGTATAAGATAGAATGACTATCTTAGCTAGCCAATCTAGTTAGCTGAGATAATATCTCAGCTGCACCTAAAACTAGGAGCTAAATCCAACTAATTAACAATTGTTATACGATGGTGAATATTACACAATAAACACAAGACAAGTAGAAGTCAATATCTCCAACATTTTACATGAAAAATAATTATCACACATAAAACTAGAAGCTAAATCCAAGTAATTACGCCGTGAGGCATTTCCTCTGGGAAGAATTCCCCCAACTATTATGCACTATCCAATCCAATGTTTGATGATTAATAGTTTTTCTACCATTAGATGCTACTGCTTTAACTATAACTGAATCTTGATTTGTGAAACCATTCACCTTGTTGATCTATTATAACCCATGAACATATTGCAGGTAATTCACCGACCTTTCCCTCATTATGTTCTCCTCAGCATGCATAGTGCTCCTGTGGGTTTTCCCTCTTAAATGTGTACTCCTAAATGTTACTCAATCATTTGTATATATTGTGTTAATGTCGAAATATATTAATGTAAAATTTCCAATATACAATGGAAAAGAGAATATCTTAATGTGAAAAGAGGCAGTTGTAATGTCCAGAAGATATTAATATTCATTTTTCAATATAAAATGGAAAGGAGAGTTCAGGAAATTCTTGATGTGAAGAGGTTTATTTTCCAAGGATGTAATCGATATGCATTTATGATATTATCAAGGTTTCTTTTATGGCATGGTGACTGGTATGTTCAAGTAGTCAGAGCTCTAACAACCCCATGAAATTAGGTCTGGAATGAAATTTCTCCCCCTAGTTTGTTTTTTTCCCATTGCAAGTGTGCTATGTTAAAGTTTCTTTGAAAAAGATTAAAAATATAATCACCCTCTAGCTTTTTTAATGGGTATTCTTTTCATTAAAAAAATTAAACTAGCAATTGCATCAGAAATATTCCATCTTTAAATTGATTCCACATTAATATAAAATAATTTTTTGTATTCAACAATGTGCTACTTTCTGCTCTCTTTTTCCATAAAAAATCTACAATAAATTTTCCAAATATAACTATTTGTTTACAATAAATAATTTTGGCAGGAGTTGTTACTGTCTGCGTATTTCATATGGTGAAAGAAAAAGAAACAATCCAGCTCCTCCTGTAGCTTTTTTAATAGATATTTCTTTGTTGAAAGGATTAATATAGAATTGCATCAGAAATATTCCATCTTTAAATTGATTTCCGCATTGATATAAAACACATTGTTTTGGTTCAACAATTTGTTACTTTCTGCTATCTCTCTTCCCATAAAAAACCTACAATAAATTTTCGAGATATAACTATTTGTTTACAATAAATATTTTTGGCCGGCAAAAAAGAGTTTTTATTCTGTGCCTATTTCATATGGTGAAAAAAAAAAGAAACAATCGGGCTCCCATAGCCTTTCTAATAGGTATTTTTTTGGTTGAAAGGATTAAATTAACAATTGCATCAGAAATATTCCATCTTTAAATTTATTTCAGCATTGATATAAAACATTATTTTGGTTCAACAGTTTGATACTTTCTGCTATCTCTCTTTCCACAAAAAATCTACAATAAATTTTCCAGATATAACTATTTGTTTACCATAAATAATTTTTGCAGACGAAAAGGAGTTGTTACTGTGTGCGTATTTCATATTGTGAAAGGAAAAGAAAAAATTTGGCTCAGTTCAACACTTCTTCATGTTATAAATGAACTCCTAGGTTTCTCTTTATTTTCCCAACTTAATGAACTCAGGATAAGATAGAATGTAGATGTCTTTTTCTTTTGCTAAAGATAATTAATTAGGTCTTTCTTTTTCCAACCTAATGAACTGGTGATAAGATAGAATGTAGATGTCCTTTTCTTTTGCTAAAAATAATTAATTAAGTTGAATGAGATAAAAATAAATACATATACATTGCTATAATATATTGGGTAATGTTTGGAAGATATTAATGTACAAATTCCAATATAAAATGGAAAAGAGAGTTTTGAATATCTTAATGTGAAAAGAGTCCGTTGTATTGTCCATAAGATATCAATGTACAATTTTCAACATAAAATGGAAAAGAGAGTTCCGTAAATTCTTGATGTGAAGAGGTTTATTTTCCAAGGATGTAATGGATATGCATTTATGATATTATCAAGGTTTATTTTATGACATGATGACTGCTATGTTCAAGTAGTTGGAGCTAGAGCAATTCCACGAAATTAGGTTTGGCATGACATTTCTCCCCTAGTTTGTTTTTTTCTCATGAATATTATTAGTTTCTAATAGGCATTTTTACAATACCGGGGTCAATACCCTGAAGAGAAAGAGAGAGAGAGAGAGGTGGATAGGAGGGAAGAAAATCATAATACCATGGACTAATACCATGGTCCATCTAGGTTTTTGATTATTATGTTATGGATCTAGGCTTTTAATTATTATATTACAATACCATGACTTATAAATACCACATACCCAAAAACCATAACTTATTTCAAAATCAAAATATTTTACAAATACTTTATTTTAGTTTAATTTTATAGCATTTCTTAATTAAATGTAAAAACAATAAGGTTATAATTACTTTTGAGGTATATCAAACCCTCCATCCAAAAACATTCCCATAGAGATTAAATCAAATTTTTAATAAATTAAAAATGAGAATACTTATATATATGTGTGTGTGTGTGTGTGAGTGAAATTTATATAATATAAATAGTATTATAAATAAGAGAGAGAGGAGAGGGGAGGAGAGAGGGAGGGAGATAGAGATGGATTTGGAGGAGGAAAGAGAGGAAGGGAAGACTAAATATATTGAGAGATAGAGGTGAAGGGAGAGATGGAGTGAAAAGGGATAGATGAAGATGGAACGAGGGAAAGAGGAGAAGAGGGGAGAGAGAGAAAAGGAGTGGATAGAGATAGGGAAAGAAGGGGAAGAGAGAGGCACAAAGAGATGTATATGGAGGGCAGAGGAAGGGGAAGAGCAATAATGAGAGAGGGAGGGAGTTAGTGATAGAGTTGGAGGGTGGAGAGAGATAGAGTGTGTGCGTGATGGGGGGGAGAGACAAAGGGAGGTGGGAGAGAAAGGGAGAGAGAGGAAGGAAGACATTGAGGATTTGAGAGAGAGGAGAGAGAGATGGAGTTAGAAGGTGAAGAAATACATAGAGAGAGAAAGGTGGAGATAGAGAGATGGAGAGAGAGAGAGAGAGAGAGAGAGAGAGGGAGAGAGAGTGTGTATTTTTATTTTTTGGGGGTGAGAAGGAGAGATAAGGGGAGATATATATATATATGGAGGGGGAGAGAAGGGAAAAGAGATAGGAAATAAGAAGGATGGAGGAAGAGAGATAGGTATGGAGAGAGAGAGAGAGAGAGAGAGAGAGAGAGAGAGAGAGAGGGAGAGAGGAA
>APFE030857637.1:20295-36667 GCA_000404065.3 Pinus taeda
TAATCTGTTGATCTATAGTGGGAAATTCTACATGGTATCAGAGCAAAGGTGATCAAAGCATGAACAATATATGAAGAAGAGAATTCAAAGTAAAAAAAATTGGGTCGCGAGTTTTCAGAGAAGATTTGAAAATTTTTGTGCAAAATTTTCAGAAACAAATAGCAAATCTGGATTCCTTGCAGAAAAAGACCCAAATTCAAAAAACAAATAGCTGCATCAGAGTTCAGATGAGAGAGATATCATTGATTTAAAATCAGCTCTTTTTCCAGAAAATTTCATGACGGTGGGAAAGGTGAAACAGATTGGTGTGCTAGCCAAAAACCTGTATGCACTTAAGGTACAGGATGCACGCAAAGTCTTGAGGAGCAAGGCAAAGGTTAGATACTTGGTGGTTGAGAGGGAGAGTACATTACCTCTCAACTTGCAGCGCCAGAAGAAGTCTCAGACAATTGTGGAGGAGCCACAATTGGCGAAGTAGCTTCAAGAGGTTGTGGAGCAGCCACAACTGGAGAAGCCGAGAGGAGACCGAGTGGAGGCATCCACTTATGCAGAGACCTCCAGTAGGGGGAAATTTCAAGCCAAGTGGATAGAGGGATCACATGCATCCATACCTCTAGGTGTGAGGTGGGGCGATGTGAAGTGATTGTCCCAAGAAGGCTGAAATAGGGGCAGGATCCTTGAGGTGCCTAGCCTCTTTGATTAGACCTTGCTACGGGAGCCTCGACGAGGAGTAGCAGGATTGGCTGAGTGGGTAGAGATAGATGCGGATGGAGAAGCAAAGGAAGCTTCAACATCAGAGGATGTTTCTAGCCCAACAGGGAGGTCAGTTGGGAGATCAGTTACTTACTTCTTAGTAACTGTGTTGCAGTGCAGCAGTGGGCAACACGATGCAACATGATGAGAGGAGGTGCAGTGTGGATGCAGTGTTGGGAGACAGGACCACAACAACACGGATGCAACAAGAGGAATCAGTGTGATTGATGCAACCAGAGATCAAAGTTACAAAGGCTAAAGCAGTCAGATACTAAAGAGCATAAAGGTGTAGAGTTTTAAGTCGACAAAGGCAATAGCAGTGAGAGACTTTGATGACAAAGGCATCATTCTGATTCAGGCTGGATATTTTTTGTTTCTAAGAGTTGCTACAAAAACAACACTTGAGAGAAATGTTGCCTGCGAGCAATTCCAAAGGCTTAGGATCATGTTCGAGTTGAATGCCTTTCTTGTTGAGAGGGAGTGTTGAAAATGGCAAAAAGAAATGCTAAAAATAAGATTGCTATAAATAGCATTTTAGGATATACCCCAACTATGTTGGAAATAACAAAAAATAGAAATGCTAAAAGTAGCATTGCTATAAATAGCATTTCGGGATAGATTCCAATTTTAATTAGTCCTTGAATTAAAATTGAGAATTAAAATTTGAATTTGGTCTCGGCAGCTGTTTGAAAAATAATTAATTAATTCATCTTGAGTTAATTAGTTGGAGAAAATCAAACATGAAGTCTTTGTGAAGACATGCAATAGTTATCCCTTAATTAAGGAGATAAGGATGAGTTGTAATTAGTTAGCTCAGTTAACCAAGTTAAGTCTAGTTAAACTAGTTCCAAACAATTGGAGGAACTAATTTTGAGTTCAGTCAGTTAATGCATGCATGCATGCAACTAGTGTTCTCCAGATAACTGAATATTCTCTCATAAATAATTCATGCATGTCGGTTCAGAGAAAGACCCAGTTGAGATTAAAGGAAGGGACAGTGTACTATCAGTTGGAGGAATTTTCCTATAAAGGAAACTCATCCATGCAGAAGGAATTATCTTTTTCAGGATTGCGCAGTTATTTCAGAGGTCAGTGTTTTGTGTGAGGTGAGAATCACACAAGTTGCAGCTGGAGGACCCAGGAGAAATTGCGCAAGGAAATAGGAGGCTTGGAGGACTGAGGGAAGGCATATGTTGTGTCTATTTTGTCTATGAGTAGCAGTGGGGGATTGTACTGAGAGCTGGATAGCTTGTGAGCTAAAGCTTTATGTAATCCTGAGTTATTTCAACTTGTATGATAATACAGATAACGGAATTTTTAGCTGAGGCTTTCCCCAGCGTATTCTTCTGTGTTCATGTGTGATTGATTTCTCATTCTCTGTTATATGTGTTCTAATTGATCTTGCTCATATTCAATTAAGCTTCCACAAGTTTGTTGTAGAAGTAAATCTTGTATTTTGCTTAAGTATATTGCATAGTCTGTTGATCTACAGTGGGAAATTCTACAAAAATTGTTAACGAAATCCGTATAAAACCCCTATCAATATGGAAGTAAGATTTGTACAAAAGCTAGGTTCATTATAATACAATCTTAAGATTCTTCAGGTTGGCAACAAGAGTACCTAAAGAAAAGATAACATAAAACAACATATTCTCAATATAAAACAACATAAAACAACAAAATTCTTCATGCATCTTTAACTTCAACATAGGCCTCATCATTTGTAAACCTTATGGAAGCATTATTGCAGTAAGATTTCATTATAGCATGGTAGACTTTCCTTTTGTTGATATTTTTCTGTCTTTCAACAATTGTCAAAGAAGCATTAATTAATGCTATATGCTATTGCCTTATGACGTTTTCTACATATGGTTTAATTGCTAGTTAATAATCATTATATGATGATGAATATCACACAACAAACACAAGACAAGTAAAAGTTAATATCTTCAACATTTTACATCAAAAATAATTTATTAATAAACATGTATAAACTATTAAATGTAATTAATTACAAGTAGATAATTGAGTTTGTTTTGGATTGTTTTGAATAACCTATTTTTATCATATTCATCTAGATTCAAATTTTGTAAGTGACATATTAACTCATCATTTTAAATTATCTCAATGAAAATGCATTTAATTTAATTTTAATTTCTAATTAAATCATTAACGAAAAAAAATAAATTTCTTATCAGTAAAGTTAATACAAGAGGTGGTGAATTATAAAGAGAAAAATCAAACTATAAGAATTTAATTAAATTATTAATAAAAAAACCGCTCACCAATAATGTTAATGAGTGAGTTAATACAAAAAGTGGTAAATCATATAGAGGAAAATGAAACCCTAAGTGACTGAATTAAATATCTTAAAATCCTACTACGTAAATTACAAAAGCATGTTAACAAATGAAAGAGTTCAAAAACAACCCTGAGTATGAGTATTTATGTAAATTAAAAAACTTGCATGTTGACACATCAAAAGAGTTCAAAAACAACTGAGTATTATACCAAAAATGTTTGAAGGATCAAGCATGGGTTTGACAATATGGCAAGATCTTGATAGATAAAAACAATGAAATAGTCAAACCCTGCAAGGATGTATCAATCCTAAAGTGGAGAAAGAGACATCCATTAATGTAAGTGAATCAAACTTTTAAAAATCGAAATTGTAAATAAAAAGACTAATGAAATCAAGTGAAATTAAATATAAAAATATGGCTACTAATTAAATAATAAAAATATATATAAAAATTGAATTCTAAAAACAATTTAACGAAAAATAAACATCTATAGATTCACTCATGGTTAAAGGTTCACATATCACTAAGAATTAAATAAATAAAATAATATAATAATTGAATTCTAAAAATAATTTAAAGAGATATAACGTATATAAATCCACTAATGGTTAAAGGTTCACAGCACAAGTAAGCTATGAAAAGATCAAATTATAGAAATTGTAAAACACAAGAATCAAAAATAACAATATCAATGTTATTCCCCGAAAAAACAACACAAACACAAACCCAAAAACAAGAATCTTATCGTCAAAATATTCCAAAAAAAATCATTTACATTGAATGGATAGACCCCGTTTTCAATGTAACAAAAGTTATTCAAGTCTAAGGAAATGATATCACCTTCTGTCCTCAACCTTACCAAATAGAAAAAAGTTGGTATGTTATCAGCGCTTTCGTTTGAGGAGCAAGCGTTTATGAGAGAACTTGTATATAGTTAGGTTATATTAGCATTAATATGTTAGATAATTCAAAATAAATATTATTATAGGTTATAAAGTTAGAATAAAATAATTATTAATTTAAGATATTAAATTAATAATTATTAATTTAGAATATTTAATTATTAAATTCAGACATTGAGAATTAGAATATTGTTGTAAAAGATATGACTTTATAAATATGTCGTATTTTAGGCTTTAATTTAGGAGAATTGTTAGTAAGTTGTTTGGATAATTTTTATTGTAAATGAACACTTGTTATTTTATAAGTGATCCATAATTAGAGGTAGTTAGGACATTAAGCTTATAAATAGCTCATTGCAAGAGCGTTTTGTTGTTCGGGTGTAAACTCTTGCAAAATTCCAGATGTAATTGTTTTTTCTTATTAATAAAATTACGTGTCTGAGGACACTTCTGCTATTATTGTGGTATCAGAGCTCCAATAATGCTGCAGCTGATGTGAGGAGGAGATTCCAGCTCTACAGGAACATGGAAAACTCCATTAATTTTATTAGTTAATATTTGGTATATAATTTTTTTTTTTGTATTTTTAAATATGCTAAATATAAAAACAATTTTTACATCATTATACAACAAAAAAAAAATTGCTCCAGCAAAAATGAAATAGGTAACAATTTGATTTCGCACTTGAAATGATTGATGATCTTGTGGTGGAAAAGATTTTCCTTTTCCAAAATTTTCATGGCATAGCTCTGCCCTGTTTCCACGTTAACTTCTCTCTTCACTTTAGCGAAGTTTCCTTCTCCCAGAGTCTATCCTAGCTCATATTTCCCGACCCTGTTCATTCCCTCCGCTGTTCCTTTTACCATAAATGTCCTAATTCCAGACCCGATTCTTTATTTCTTGATAGCCTGTCGAGGCTAAATCCTAATTCCTTTACAATCCCTATTCTTGCCTTAGATCTCCCAAGCTTCCACAACCAAAGCTCAGAGGTGTCATGTTTGAATCCTGTTCAGAAAAACAATATGATTTTCAAGGCTGGAATTTGGAACCTCCAGATCATTTACAATATTTAGGATCTTGTGGGGCTCTTAAACCCATTTGATGTTTTTTCTGTTAGAGAAGCAAAGATGATTGAGTGTGGCACGTTTCAATTTCTTTGCTTTCGTGATGGATAAACAATTCAACCTCATCAGACAACTAAACTATTTACCGCTCCCCCGAAGAGATATTTGATCAGTGTACAATACATAGAGAATGTTATCTCCATGTTCATTTTGAAATTTGTGGACTGTTGGAGGATTGATGTAATTGAGATTTTTGTCAATATTCATGTCACACATGTTAATAGAAAATGTGACAGTAGTAAGAGACCAGAACAATAACCAAATGAGAGTCCATTGAGAATGCAGAGAAGCCATTGTAATACTTGGTGACCAACCTCCTCAGTTGTTGCTTCCTCACAACAATCTTCTTCTTCATTAATTTGTGAATGTGAAGCCAGCTGAAGCCAGTAGAAGTCCATCGTGAAGCCAGCGAGGAGAAGCCAGTGTGAAGCCAACCAGAAGAGGATCTAGATGAACTCATGTACCTTCGTGAAAAATGTTTTGTGCAGATAATCAAAGACAACCCTGATTTTTGCAGACGGTTGAAATACAGATGCAATAAAAACTCCATTGCCGCAAACAGATCCAAGCCCAGAGTGACTGGTTCACATACTGAAAAGCCAAACTCATATAACTCCCTTCAAAATTTTCTGATTCCATTGAGGCCTACGACATCATGTGTGATTTTTCGTTGCAAGAATGATTGAATTCATTTGTTTTTTCAATATAATTCTCATCAAGTGCTAATAACATCTCATAATCATTCTCATTAAAGTGCCATCAGATTCCAACAAGATGCCCATTAGCTATATGGCCTTCAGCAACGTGTTCCATCTCTTCCAACGAATCTATCCGCATATCCAAATTCATGTGAGATGGGAAATGAAATCTTATTTGTAAAATGTTTGGGCCAGTAAATTTTGGAGCAATAAGGAGATTTTATTTGTAAATTTTTTTTTGGAGAGATAAGTGTGACATTGTAACTCAAAGTAATTTTACTTTGGGGGGGGGGTAACATTTTTTTTTACCAGGATTTGCAATAGTATTGTAAAAGTCAAATTTCAAAAGTTACCTTGTAAATTTTTGAGAAATTAACTAGAGCCAAGTGCAAAGCTCAATCATTTTTCTCTTGTTTCAACGACTATACAAGGGTGAAGGCCAAGCGCCGATAGATCGTTTTTGCGTAGTGTGTTGCATGTTGTGCTGCCCATCTTGATATATATTTTTTTTTTTTTTTTGAGCTTGATTCTTGGTGTAAAGTTTCAACACTACAATGTCAAAGTTGATTAATTTATTTTCCGATTCCGACAAACTTGAAGGAACAAAATCTTACAAAACATGGCAACGCCTAATCGAAATCACTCTCATTTATAATGAACTCTGGCATGATATATGTGATGGTGATATTAAGTCAAATAAACCCACAGTTGCAACTGCACTAGCAAAATGGGAAGTTAAGAATGTCAAAGCATTAACTGTCATTAAATCTTCTGTTAATGATGAAATGTATGTCCATATAGCAAATGCTACAGATGCATGTTTGCTTTGCGAATTTTTAAAGACTTCTTTGATACTAAACCTGAATCAAAGACAGTTGATCTACAATTAAAACTATTGCAACAAAAATTGACTAAAGGAGGTGATGTTCTTGAATACATTTCCAGACTTAAGAATATTAAGCAGGAAATCATTAATATTGGTTTTCAAGCAGTAGATGATAGTTTTATGGTCACAATTTTAATTGTTGGACTTCCTTCTTCCTACACACATTTTTTGGAAATTCTACAATTAACTGGAAACTTAGAGAAGCTAAAGTTTGATGAGCTCTGTGAAATGTTGACCCAACATGATAAAACCTTTGGCAAGAAAAAGAAAATTGGTGAATATGTTTTTTTCACAGAGGCCAGCACTAGTAAATCATCAACTGACAGTTCTAGAAGCAGAGGCAGAGGGAATTTCAATTAGAATCAAACAATACATAATGTATAAAGTCGAGGTTGAAGCCAAAGTAGAGGAAACAAGGAAACAACTTTAATAGTGGCAACAATTCAGGTAGGAGTAATTTTCAAGGCAAAGGAAACAATCAAGGAAGAGACTATTTTCAAGGAAGAGGAAATAATAATCAAGGTAGAGGACAACCTCAAAATAGAAGTCAACGCAGAGGCAGAGGACAGTCTCCAAGAAGAGGAAGAGACTTAAGTCAAATTGTGTGTTGAAGATGTAACAAAGTTGGACATTATGTTGAAGATTGTTGAACTTCTATTAATAAATTCCCAAGTTTCATCAGCACTCAACACAATTTGCAAATGATCAAGATGATGATAATTCAGAATATGTCTTTACTTCTTCGCCGACATTACAACTTTCCTCCTAACTTAAAAGTGATTATGAAGATGCTTGGATCTTGGATTCAGGAGCAACTCAGCACATGACTTGTCAACATGACTTCTTTTGGAATTTTCAAGATTTCTATCTTAATTCCATATTTCTTGCAGATGATACAAAAAATACTCCTTATGGAAAAGGTGCAGTTACAATTTTTCTCCCTGGCATTGGAGAAAAAATGATTTCAAATGTATGGTATGTACCAATCTTTAAGAAAAATTTGTCATCTTTAGTCACGATTCGACAAGCAAGACATCATATAATTATGGAAGACGGCCTAGTTAATATTAATTTAGTCAAACAGAGCTTGCAAAAAGTGATGACAGGTTATGAAGATGGAAAATTGTTAAGGATGAAATGGACAATTATTCCAAGGCATTCTGACTTTGCAAGGGCAGTGACTACAGGAATTTCACCTATAAGATTGTGGCATGTAAGATATGTACATTTAAATTTTGATAGTCTTTTTCAATTGCAAAAACAAGGGATGATTAAGGGAATTCCAACTTTAAGAAAGGAAAATGCAAAATGTGAAGCTTGCATTTATGGAAAACAAAGTCAAGAAAGTTTTCCAACAAGTTCATGGCCTGCAAACACGTTGCTACAACTAGTTCACAGTGATGTTTGTGGACCACTACAAACTTCATTCAGTGGTTGCAAATATTTCTTACTATTCATTGATGATTTCAGTAGAATGACCATATCGGAGTGGTCTAAGTTTTCGATAGGCTTTGTTAAGGTGTTCCTTTTGCAAATGCAACCAGACTTTGTTGCCCACCTAAAACTTGTGTGGCACCCGATGTTGATCATGTCAATGCTTATACTTGGCATTTGATTTCTCCAGAATGTCATGGACCTACTGATGAATATGTTGGATGTGCTCAATGAAGTTGTTTTCCTTATCTGTTTCAGACTGGACATGAGCTGAATCTGCATGAGTAGCTGCAAATGGCATGGCCACATCAATGGGACATAGTGGCTGGAATCCCAAGCACACCTTAAAAGGGTTGTGGCTAGTCGAGCTGTGGAGAGCCCGGTTGTAGCTGTGATGAACATAGGGGAGGCTCTCATCCCATGTGCGTGGATTCTTTGAGTTGTACATGCGCAAAATGTGTACAATCATCCTATTGACAACTTCTGTCCGGCCATCAATTTGAGGATGGAAGGATGTGAAATTAGTGAGTTTGGTGTCTAGCATCGACTAGAGACTGACCCAAAATGTACTGAGGAACCTATTATCCCGATATGAGATGATATACTGTGGGCCAAAGTGTACTCACACTCATTTAAAGAAGAGCTTAGCAGTGGCTTGTGCTGTGATATTCTTCTTGCAGGCCGCCATAATGGCCATCTTCGAGAACTTATCAATGATCACAAAAACATAGTCGTTTCCATGCTTAGTGGAAGGAAGGCCTGACATGTAATCCATGGAGATGGATTCCCAAGGTCGACTAGGGGTAGGCAACGGAGTATAGAGGCCTTGCTTCTTGATGGTCAGTTTGGCAATGGCGCAGACAATGCATGATCTAATGTACTTCCCGACATCCTGTCAAAGATTCGGCCAATAGAAATACTTCTGCAGTATTGCCACCATTTTCTAAACCCCGAAATGCCCAACAGTCCGACTGTAGTGTGCTTCCCAAATCATCTTGGCATGCTCGCTTGAAGGAACAAAAAGGTGACCCAGGTGGCATAACAGGGAATCCTGGAGGTCAAAATCTGGAACATGCTGACCCTCCAAGAGTGTCTGATATGTGTGGCTGAATTCTGGGTCGCTTTTGTAGAGAAGTGGCCCATCAGAAGTCTCGTGCCCACAAGAGTTGAGCACGGTGGTTAACGCCATGATTGGTGGTCGACTGAGGCAATCTGCAACAATATTGGTGTTTCCCTTCTTATAATTGATATTCAAATGGAACTATTGTAGGTATGTGGACCTCTTATGATGGTGATCATTCTACAATTTCCCTTAGGTCATATTAACTACATGGGTCGATGGTCTATGTGGATGACCATTTCCTTCCCCAAAATGTAATGCTTCCATTGTCAGCAGGCCTGCACAATGGAATACATCTCTTTGTCATAAGTCAGATACTTCCGGATTTTTTCTGAAAGTGTCGCACTGTGATATGCCACTGGATGCCTATGTTGAGTAAGGACTACCCCAATAGCAGAGTTAGAGGCATCTGTCTCAACCTCAAATGGTTGTTGCAAATCTGGTAATGTGAGCACTGGTGCCGAGCAAAGGTGATATTTCAACTCTGTGAATGCCTTCTATTGAGACTCAGACCAAAATAATTTTTCTTTCCCTCTGCCCTTGGTGACTTGACTCAAGGGGCAAGTGATATGAGAAAATCCCAACATAAACCTGCGGTAGAAGTTGGCAAGACCTAGAAAGCTGCGGAGCTCTGTCAGAGTGGTTGGAGATGGCCAATCCCGATTGAATTGGATCTTGGTTGGATCCACATGCACCCCCTGTTCATCAATAATGTATCCCAAATACTGAACCTGGGTCATGCCAAAAGTCCATTTCTCCAAATTGGCACATAACTTGTGTTGTGACAGTGTTTGGAGAACTTGTCAGATGTGGTGGAGGTGCTCTTCCCAACTCTAGCTAAAGATTAGGATGTCATCCAAGTATACCACTACAAATGAGTTGGTGAATGGCTCTAAGATGTCATCCATTAGCCTCATGAAGGTTGCAGGAGCATTCGTCATTCCAAAAGGCATAACCAACCATTCGCAAAGGCCCTCCTTAGCTTTGAAGGCAGTCTTCCACACATCGGAGGGTTTGATTGGTACTTGGTGATATCCTGACTTCAAATCTATCTTGCTGAAATATTTTGCTCCCTTCAGTTGGTACAGGAGGTCATCAATCCACGGAATCGGGTACCTATTATGAACAGTGATCTTGTTCAGTGCCCGATAGTCAATACAGAGTCTCCCTGTCCCATCCTTCTTCTATACCAACACGATCGGGCTACCACAGGGCGATGAACTTGGACATATATGACCTTTCTGCAGCAGCTCCTGAATCTTCCCCTTGATTTCATCATTCTCCAGAACGGAGCGCCGATAGATTGGTCCATTGGGTAGCGGCGCACCTGGGGTCAGATCGATGGATTGCTTGACCTCATAGTGTAGAGGAACCCCTGCGAGGGAGGTGAAGATGTCCTTGTACTCCTCCACGACCTTGTCCATCTGTAGTTATCGTGCGGAGGGGCCTTGTCTAGGTCGTGGCCATTGCCTTCTTCTTTCCTTGAGGGCGTATCATCAAGAAAACAAATTTCCTGGTTTTGGAAATGAGCTTACTACAATGTTTTGCAGTAACCAGAGAGATGGCAGTAGGCGGTGCTACTTCCGGTATCCTGTACAACTTATTTTCCAAAGTAACAATAACAACACGGGGCCTTGATTTAGACACAACATGTCACTTCCACAAGTATGGTTGTTGTTGGACCGTTAATATGTCATTATTATTATCACTTTTTAACACCTATTTCATCCATTTCTACTCTTCTTTATGATGTCATTTATCATGATTTATCATATAATTCCATTTCATAATTATTTATGCTCTTATGGATAAATATTATTTCTTCTTCTTTATTTTTAATAAATTAATTATTATGCATGTTTTTACCAATGATAGTTTATTAATAAATTGGTTGTAACATCACTCACCATTTTAGCCTCTAAGAAATTTTCTAGATTGCAGATTTGATCTCCAGCTCATCATTAAAGGTGCCAACTCAGAAATTCGCTAGAATAAGAAGTGACAAATTTTCATTGGACGTTTTGGGAAAATAGAGATGAGTTTGGAAAATCTGAAACATGGGTTTTGTCCAGAACAGACCAAATTAGTTTTATGAAGATTCGTTTTCCCAAATTTGGTCCATATTAAGAGAAACAGAAGGTTCTCTAAAGACGTTTTTCTCAGATTTGCTTTTGTGGCCATTTTCCAAATTACCTCAGTTGCAATACCAAATTCGACCTATTCCTATTGAATGCTGATGGAAAGATATTCCAGAGATGATCTTGTTGATCAATTTTTTGTGAACAATCCAATTTTGTAATGAGAATCATTTTGTAATCATTTTTGTTGTAATTTCTCTCTGCTCTCTGTGTATTTAAATGAGGACAGAGATCAAAGAAGGGGATTCATGATGGATGATTAGAGAGAGAATTAGATGGATCATTAGATTAGAGATAGATAGGATATGATAGGAGGAATGGGAGAATTACTATTGAAATTGTAACTTTGATCATCGACTGTTGCTGTTGAAGCAGAGCACGAACTTGCTGTAACGATTTTGCAATGATTAATATATAAAAGCAATTTTTGTTCCTTCGCATTTACTGAAGTAATCTAGCGGTATTCACCGGTGGCTAAGGGCCCAGCCCTGGTGGATTCACTTGCTGTTCTTGTATCATTCCTTTATGATTTCTGTCGTGTAATGGTTTGGTTTCATTTCTACCTGTTGTAGTCGCATTGCTTTACTGTTTCTCATTTCCAGACTTAATGAAATGATCTGTTTTATATGTTGTAATTGAATTGCATTGCTGTTCATTTCCCTCAGAACAAGATCACTGCTTTTTGCAAGTATATTGTTGTGCTGTTCATTTTACTTATAGAGCTTTGCTGTTCATTTCAGTAACTTAGTTTTGTTGTTCATTGCAGTCACATAAGCTTAAATGTTGTTCATTTTTATTATATAGCTTTGCTGCTCATTACTTTATGCAATCATTTAGTTTTTCCTTCTAGCATTCTTAGAGTTAACAAAATTATTTTATTTACATAATCTGTAGTAGTATTGTTGATTTACTTCATTGTCATTTCCAATTTGGTTATTTAGTGTGTTGCATGTGAGGTCAGCAACTGTAAAGAACATTGGCTATTGTCGTCAAAGCTTTCAGATTGGAAATCTTATTTATGCTTGATTTAATTTCCATCAGTTAAACAAGGAATGAGTTATTACTACAATATCCTTGACTGATAATTGTTGTTACTTTGTCGAATAAATAATTTAGTTTCAGAGCATTGAGTTTCCTTTAATTGCAAGTGAGTTTTATTTAAAGCATCCATTTACTCTTGTATTTGAAAGCATTGTACTGCAATTTAGAAACATTACTCTTGAGTAAATAGCCACTACAAACTGTGTACACTCTTGAAATAGAAAATCTTGCTTGGATTGATAATTAATGTGGGATAAATAGAAGTTAAAAAGACACATTTTATACCTCAACATTTTGGCGCCATTACTAGGAAGAGTGTAGCCATTTCTAAAGAGTAGTGTGCATCTGATGGGTGCTTGTTAGGAGAGAATTGGGTATTAAAAATGGAAGGTAAGAACCTGCGTATAGAGCATGTAAAAGCCCTACTCCTCCACCCGCTTTCCAGCAGAATTGTTAAAGAACTTATGGTATAAATAAATGTTTGAATTTTTGTGTGAATGACTAAGAAAAAAATAGAAACTTTGAAAAACAAATCTCATTATTTCACTTAAGTGGTGATGTAAGCACCACCCATTTCACTAACCAATTGACAAGAACATTTGAAGGAGGAGTGTCAAAGAAACACATGAAAAAAATCTTCTATTATGGTAAGAAATGGCTCATATTGCAACTTTTGAATTCCCTATCAAAGATCTAGGAGGAGTGACACAAATGCACATAACTCTCCCATCTTCTCTACCAAATTTTCATGGTTTGACAAATGAAGATCCAAATACATTCTTATTTGAATTTGAAATACTTTGTAGAGGATATGATTATTGTACTAACAATCCAAGATTGAAAGTGTTTCCTCTTACTCTAAAAGGAACAACTCTCTGATGGTTCATGAGCCTAGGTGGAAACAACATCCAAACATGGGAGGACATGAAGAACATATTCTTGAAGAAGTACCAAGACTATTGCAAATCCCATGAGTATATTTTCGATATGATTCAAGGGGAAGATGAAAGCTTGGAGGACTATGTAGAGCGATTTCATTACAACCTTCAAAAATCAAAGCATAAGCATTTGAAAAAGAGATCTTAAAAACACTCCTACTCAAAGGAATAAAAGATGAATTTTTATAACTCTTAAATCTGATAGGAAAAGGTGATGTTTTTTAGTTGTCATATGATGATGTTTGTGAATTGTGCATAAGGTATTCAAGAGGAATCTCGAGGGCCGGTAAGAATTCTAGAGAATTTTCTTCTTTCTTTTCCAAATCTGCTACAAGAACAGGAGATATAAAAGCTGAAATCAATGTTTTATTTGAACATTTTAAATTTGATTTTATTAGCTCTGTAAATTCACAATTGGATGTTTTGCAGGTTCAGAAAAATAAAAAATTTGATGAAGTGTTTTGCCCTCATTACCGAAAGGAGCATCCCATAGATAGTTGTTCTTCCTTATCTAGGATGGAAGTAGCATATCAAAGAGATGAGGAAGCTACAATAAGGTCAAAATCATGGGAAGCATGGCCTACAAGTATAATTCAAAACACTTCATCTCCATTCTCTTACTTGCATAATCCATTATGGAATACTCATGTGTTAGGGCAGCCATGCCAATCTCAATATAACCACCACCAATCTTGTCTACAAATTTGGCATGGTTCATCTTATGATTGTATGACTACTCTCCCTCATCTTGTAGCACAAACAAATCCTCCATATTCTTCACCAGCTCTTCCAAAACATCTTTTTTGCCTATCAAAATCATCCACTCAATCCAATCAACTACATCATCAAAATGCTCCATTTCGTACACAATTTCCTACTCAACTCATTCCACACCCTCACCATAATAAACCAGTACAACATGCTTACAATGTTGAACTAGAAAATTTACACACCCTTCCCACCCATTCTATCTCACAAGCGCCATTGGAGAAAACTTACAATGATATTCAAAATGTTTCAAATTAAAAAATCGTAGAAGTTATGGGAAAAAAATGATGTTTCTTCTAGTTTGCATCAACAAGCCATTTTAAAAGCTCAAGAACTTCATGATATGATGGATATGAAAAATAAAGAAAGTAAATGATATATTGAATATTGGTTTCACTCCATCATTTGTTTGCAACATCACTCCATACTTCAACAATTTTGGCACCATCTTTTCAAGGGAAGTTGGCTTCTCATACCCTAATATTTATTAACATACATTTTGCAAAGTTGGGTATTTACATACAGGAAGTCTTATTTCGAAAATGGCTCCACTGGAAATACTCTTATACGTAATCATATTCATTTTTTGAATCAAGGTAGGTTAGTGTAAAAAAAAATAAACATAAATAAATAAATAAATAAGGACATACATAAATACATTTTGTTTTAATCTAAAAATAGTTGTTTTTGTTGCAACACGCTGTGGAAATCAACATTGGTGATAAATGTTTTAATTCATTTATGTATGTAGATGAATTATAATGGAAATAATAGTTATACAAACACTCATATTCATTTTTATCACCAATTTGGAAAAAATGCTTGAATATCATATTTTTTGGCTTGTGGGCTTGATGAAATTTCTGAAAACACAGTCGGGACAGTCATGTTTTGAAGGCCAAAAATGGAATATTTTTAAAACATATTTCTATCATAAGTATTCCTTGATGTATAATTTCCAACCCAATTTGAATCACTCAATTTGGATTTGAAACGAAAAAGTTATAACCAAAACATTAACAGGGTGACTAGTAGACAGTTCAGGAACACAGATGGGACAATCAGTTTTTGAAGGCATAAATGACTATATTTTTAAAACACATTTCTATACTATGTATCCCTTGATTTCTATTTTCCAACCCAATTTGAATAACTCAATTTGGATTTGAAACAAAAAAGTTATAACCAAAACATTGATAGGGTGTCTAGCGGGCAGCTCAGGAATAAAGTTGGGATAGTCCGTTTTTGAAGGTTTACATGAACATATTTTGAAAACTTGTTTCTATGGTATATTCCCCTATGAATCTAGTTTACAGCCAATTTGAATCACTCATTTTCAATATTGTATGAGGAAGTTATGACAAAAACACTGACTGTCTATCATAAATCAACACTCTTAAAACTCTATTTTTCCGTTGTTCCTTAGAGTATTTGACCTATCAATTATCCTTTTCTTCAAATATGTTTCTATTGGATATAAATAAATGAATCTAATTTCATTTTCAATTTTAATCATTTGAATCCGACATCAAACAAAAAATCTATGCTTAAAATATCCACTGTTGTCCTAAGTGGGGTAATCGAAAATGACTCTGTTATGCAGGTTGTTCTAAGTAAATTGACATATCATATCATTGAATTTTTAAAACTTGTTTCTACTGGAGATATCAATTTGAATTAGCTCTCATTTGGCTTTAGAATCACACAATTTGGATGAAAAACAAATAATTTGTGATTAAAACACTACAGGTTAGCATGATTGGCCACAACTCTCCCGCCAGTAACAAATAAATTTTACTTTGTTATTTTCTCCATGGATTTGTTATACAGGGTAACTACTTGTTGTTTTTTTGTATAATTCTTGGATTAGGGGAGCTCAATCACCTCTCTTTCTCCATGATTAATGTTTTATTGCAGGTAGACACTTGTTTTTTGTAGGTCCTAGGAGAATAAAGAAGGTCAATTTATGGACGAGCGATTCTTGAAAGAAATTTTAATGAAACAAGAGAATTTCATCCAATTCATTACCCAATGGATTCATAATAAAAGAAATGAAGAATTAATTTCCATTTGAAGATTCATGTCATATCTGTTATCGAGGAATAGTGTCCACTCAGATGCTGCTATTCCCACTAAGATGGGTGGCTATCTTAGAAACAAACAATCAAAGTCTACAATTGATTCCTTTTATGAAAATAGATGAGAAGAGAACCAAGAGGGCCAACCTGAGTCTTGCGCTCGATTCCCTCTCCTTCTTGATAGAGTTT